>JAJHUR010130437.1:0-22820 GCA_027495735.1 Lutjanus campechanus | reverse complement strand
ATTCCAGGTTGCAATACATAAAGTTTTATTGGGAGCAACAAGAACAGTCCTGGAATGCAGCAACCAGCAGTTTCCTCAGAGACACACAAAACATCTACAGTTTCATTTATGTCTTTCTCACAAATATAAAGCCATAAAAGAGATTATTCTAAGTATTTTATGAACTAATTTGCATCATAACCGGGGACACTGACCCTTTAAATACATTATGTTTCCTCAGACAGTCCTCAGATTGTTTCCTAAGCTAATAGTGGAAGGAGATCCTTAATCCAAGGCTAATTTATATATTTATACATATATATATATATATATATATGATATATGGAGGCTCCTGTTGACAAAAGTGGTGGTGTTTCTACTACAGAATATAACATCAAAAATAAATTTATGTAAAGAAAAATAACCTCCTGCTGATTTAAACACAGGCTCATGTCATCTGATTTCACTGAGAATCTGACCTATAGGAATTAAGATAAACTATACAGAAATAGCTGATCTTTGTGCTGATGGTGATGTTTGCTTACGTAGGTCATATAGAGACATCAGTGATAAACTGAGACTGTTTCATAACCAGTTAAAAACTCCTTGTTGTAGTTTAAAAACACCTGTAAACAGGAAGGTCTTAAGCTTAGATTTGAAAGTAGTCAGCGTTATCTCAAGTCTTCGCTCTTCTGGCATTTTTTGAGCAGCATAGAAGCAAAAGACAGCTTTTTTTTAAAAAGTAAAAGCACAAATAATAAAATATATAGTACACTCAATCGAAAGAGTTTTCTGTTTGCCCAAATTTTCAGTCAAAATTACTCAAAACTCAGGTTCTGTTCTGCTGTTCAGTCACGCTGCTCCAAAGTTGCAAATTTTGGGCATTTTCCTTAATTGATGAAAAAACTAACAATCAGTTCATCATTTGTATTTGTATTTTTTTTTAGATACTAAACATGTTTTTTTATTCTCATTTTCAAATTTTCTGTTTGTTTGTTTTTTTCAACTAAAGACCCCACCAGACAAAACGATGTTAAATGAGATGCAACTGTTTTTAGAGTATTGATTAAATAGTGATTAATACATCTTTAATTAGTTCAATTCTTAACATTGATTAATTTATTAATGATTAATCATTAACATCCTTCGTCCGTATGTCATTGTTTTCATTGGCTTGTTTGTGTTCAGATCACCTTATTGGCTTCAAAAATGCAGGTAAAAGGTTTGGATATTAATTCAAATTGTACTCAAGACTCAATTATTATATTAAACGTAACTAAATAGATTACACAGTGTAATGCATGCTTAAGTACAAGTAAAAGTACAGACTTGAAAATCTACTCATAAAAGCACAAGTACCCAAAAAACTTCCACCCCTGGTATTAGGTTAGTTGCTGTCCACGTAGAGTGGCCTGGATTAGTTAGAAAAGTAACCCTGATAAATGTATTTATTTAAAAAGTATCTAAGTTTGCCAACTTTCCCTCTCACTCTCTGACATATCCGACATTACCTGTGTTTTCTTGGAAGTTTTAGCAGCTAGTGGTTAAAAGATGACGCACCTTTACCTTCAAAAAATTACACATTTCTCTGGATTTTACTGTTGTTAGAAACATTTAGGATAACCTAAGTACACAGCAAAATTATATATAAAACATATGTATTGTGTTTTCAGACATTTTAATGGGGAAATATTACATAATTACAGGGCCTCATCATCATTGTTAATAGTGAAGAACAAATGTATTGTATGGCACTTTGCTGAACTCTATGCAGACGAACATCTACTTTAGTCCACGATGGTGGTTGATAACTTTTTATTAATTAATGTAGTTTTTTTTGTTGACAAATTGCAGTATGGTATTAGGTTGTAACCATTAACTGCGTCCATTAAGAGTGACCTAAATTAGTTAGAAAAGTTATTTATTAGCAGTAAGTCAGGTAAAGCAATATTTTAGTGGTTTTAGAGAATGTACTGGTGCACCAACAAGTCTTGGGGAAAAAAATCACTTTTTGATATAAAGCTTCAGAAGGTTTCAGTGCACTTGAATATCGACATGAATCTTCACTGGGACGCTCGTCTCAGATGACCAATCACCCCGACGTTTCAACAAGTACAACAACAATAAACCTACCATTCGTAGCCTCCATGTTGTTTCAACATCGTGGCTTAAAAGCTCACAAATGCACCAAAGTCGGAACAATCACTTCCCAACTCGGGAAATTGGACCATCCGAGGAGCATGTGGACGCAGCATTAGTTAGAGCACAGCTCACCATTGTAAACATTAAATTATCCAGTGTATTGTTGAAGTTTATTTTTCAGAGTTACATGTGTCCCAGTTTCCCCTATTATTCAGTTGGTGCTGTGGAGGGTTTGAGTGAGACATGATGGTCTAAAGTGCCGCAGTGGATTTCAAACACATTTTCAGTATCAGCACGTGTTTATCAGGGATTGAAGTGTGAAAATATTGGTATCAGTCTTTAAAGTTCATGTTAGAAACTAAAATCTATCGCATGGTTGCAGATCTCTGAATTGCTGCCCAAATCTTTGATTTTTATTAAAACAAATAGCCTGATTCTATAGCTATAAAATATTAAAATCACCTCGTCAACATATATCAGGTAATTTTTTAAATACTTTTGAAACATTCCCAAGTGTATGTGGATTTTATTTACTTATGTATTAGTTTATTGAGCCATATAAACATTCCCTGTGCAGCCTCTTTCATTGCACCACAGATACCTCTTTTTCATAATTTGCATTTTCTCATTTTTCCTCTAAAGCATGTGTATGCTGTTCCATATTGTTTCTGAGCCTCACACAGGATTCAACCCATGATTCAACATCTTATTCACAGACTGCATGTGAGCGATGACGTGTTTGGCTTTGAACTCCTGCTGGAGGACAAGACGACACAGCAGAGAGGAAAACGTGATGTTTTAATTTAATTAGTAAGATGAACGACTGCTGTGGTTTTACATACACTGATATGTAAACTATAGCAACTAGCAGCATTGTTTAACCCAGTGAAAGGACAGCTAATAGAAGAGAATTTTATATGTTTTCCTTCACTGTATTATGTCAAACAACAGAGTTTAAATTGCAATCGTTGAGTATTTCCTGAGGAAGGTCAATAGTTCTTGTATGAGGCAACAGATTAATATTTTGCACAAAAGCCTAATTAGCAATGTGGCTGTTTACTGTATTTTAATATGGTTTGGTCACTTGGTGGAGGTGCAAAATGGATGATGACATTACTGGGAAATGAACTAACTGATGCCTGAGATACCTGAACCTCATCATTTCAGCTCTGTCTTTTTTTTCTCCAAAAAAAAAAAAAATCTGCTGGGTCAGTGAGATTATTTAAACTTGTTTCAAGTTTTGTCAATAATTTTACAAAAATGAGTCTTGAAACATGAATAAATATGCAGGTTGCTGTGCTACATTTGTGAAAAATGAAACATAATTCTGCAAAATACCTGAAACAAGGTGATTTGCACAGAAAATAAATATATCCACAGAATATATGGAAATAAATCAATAATATTCTTATTGCATGGTGATTTCACCTGAAAACAGAAACTCTTAATTTGAAAAATCTAATTTCAGATGAAAGTGACTTTATTGGAAGTTTTGCAGTGTGCCAGCGGGTAGCATACCTGCTTATGCACCATTAAGCAGATATATTCTCTTTTATAAAGTGGAACAGTTTTATTAGCCCGTTTATGTTTGTTATTATTCTTGTGGCAATTGTTTCTGCTAATATGTTTGGAAAAATTAGATTTTTCCTCGGTTAAATGATGGAAAAATGGAACAAAAATTAGGGTATTATAACATAATTTAGTTATTAATATCTTGTGCAAATATTGTTATTCGGGAAAACACAAATAATGTGATGGAAATGGATATTTCTTCTATCTGAAGTTATTATTCTGAAAAAGTTATGGTTAACTTGGCATGGTAAAAAAAAAAGGTCACATCAATGATTTAATTCAAAAGATCAATTATATATGTTTCTTTATAGGGTTTCTATTTCCAATGCTAAACAGAATTGTTTGATTTCTAAAACATTTTTAAAATTTCTGATTTTTCAATATCATGAATGCAGATCATAAACTTTCCTCTAGGAGGTGCTAGAACATCCACAGCCAAAAGTACTACTGTTAAAAATTCTCAAGTACAAACTATGAATTCTCATCCAGGAGCTCTTTGATCTTTTTCTTTACAGAGACCTGACAAAAATCTTAATTTACATATGACATCTTGTTTGTATCATATTTGATATGTTGGGCATTCATGAAAATGAATTGATCATGATCATTTTTATTTTAGAAACAAAAACAAATATTGTTCATTGCTTTGGGGAAATTTGGCACATTTCAATTGGTTTGCCTTTTTTTCAAAAAACAGATTCTTTTGTATTTCCCCCTGTGGCTGGCGAAAACAGCTTGCTCAACATAATATGACAGACAGATTGTGACAGCAGAGGAATTGTTTTAGTGAAAATCATTTTAAAAGACAATCAAGTGCTCTCTTGCTCATGATTGTTTGCGACATGCAAGTGATTATAATGAGACAGGGTTGTACTTAAAAAATGCATATAAGTATCTCAATTTCCACTCTAAATTTATCTTAAGATGACATTTTGATCTTTAATTTGTTTATTCAACAGTGTGCTTGTGATTGTGGTGGCATAATGCACACTGTATCATGAAATTCAGCAGAATAGTAACTGAGGGATTCACTGGTAAATTTAATTTATACCTGCTGTAACATATTCAATACATTTAAACATTATTTTTACTATAGAATACAGGAAAAAATATTAAGTGATTATAGGTTATAGGTAGGGCTGGGCAAGTTAACGCGTTATTTTCACGTTAATTCATTAGACTATTAACGCCGATATTTTCTTTATCGCGCATTAAAGCATGTTGCTCACATGCTTTTATTTTGTGAAAGTCTGTTGCTGGCTGCTGCGGTGTAGGGGTTTGACTCACACTCCGGAACAGTAGGTGGCGATAATGCGCCAATGAACTGGCTGCCAGCCCAGCCGCCGTTTCAAACAGAAGAAGAAGAAGGAGAATTAGCGCTAGCTGCAGTGTTGCCAACTTGGCGACTTTCTCGCTAAATCTGGCGACTTTCCAAATCCTCTTGGCGACTTTTTTTTTCAAAAGCGACTAGTGACAAATCTAGCGACTTTTTCTGGTGTTTTGGAGACTGACGTGAAAGCATATATTCTGCAGTTACTGTCCTCAACGAGCAGCGGGTGCTGCCGTGAGCCCCTCCCCCGTCCCAAAGCACTCACAGACGGTCAGTCTCACAGCAGCCTCGCGCAGCAGTTGTAGCTGCAGTCAGAGCAGAGAGGAGACCCACACCACTCCGCATCCAGACTGCCAATGAATCGTGCATGCGCAACGCCGCCGCTGATTTAGTTCAGTTTTCTTAAGTTTGGTTCAGTTTCTAACCTTATGCTGAATTTAGGAGCCTACAACAAGTCACAGTAAAACATGAACATTTTTTGCCATAACTTTAACATTTTAAACAATTAGACGGTTTCATGAAATGAGATATTAACCCTCCGATGTGTTTCAAATAACTTATTCCTCTCTACTACAGCGTCCATTACAATTACATGCAAATGGTCAATTATGCAAATTAGGCGATTACGTCATTTGGCGACTTCTAGCGACTTTTAGGACAGCCAATAGCTACTTTCACTGGCTGGCTGTTGGGAACAGGGAAAGGAAAAAGGAAAACGCGGAAAAACCAAAGCAGACATGGAGAAGGGTAAAGTCACGGAGCTTTTAAATGGCCATTTTCAGTTTAAAGTTCTTCCAGACGGCGGATATGACAGAAACAAGGTTATTTGTAACCACTGCCAAGCTGAACTTTCTTATCACCGGAGCACCTCGAGCTTAAAATATCACTAAATGCCAACACACTGTAGACATTGTTTGCACAACAAATGTTGTGGCACTTTCGTTAATATGGCAGCAGAACATTGAAATAAAAGTGCTCTTTACACTACTTTTGAATTCATTCTTGGAGTTTGCGTATACAATGCGATTAATCGTGATTAATCAGGCAAATTATGCAATTAATTGCGATTAAAGATTTTAATCGTTGCCCAGCCCTAGTTATAGGCAGTTTCAATACATTAAATATTGTGCAACATAATTGTTAATTCTTACTGAAACATTTTCAAAATGAACAAAAACATGAGAGCTGCTACGTGAAGGCCGCCATGTTGGATTTACACTCACCAGTCCTTCCAGGATTGGAGTGTTATGCATGTTGCAATGTTTTTAGACATTTTTTGCAGTGAAATTTTGTTTTTTTGAGTTTAAGCAAGTAAGTAACCTAAAAGACCCAGAATTACAAACACTCTTAACAAAATATGCTTCATTTGTCGTGCACCTGGGAGGTATTCCACAAAGAAGCTAGATCTTTTTTGAACAAACTCAGCCAAAACAGCAAGCACAAAACTGTAAAACATGAAAGTGCAGTGTTCATAAATGTCAACAATAATGACAAACTTCATGTTCTTTACGTGCGACAAAAAACGAAACAAAACAAAACAAACAAAAACATAAGTGATAAAACACTGAGTCGGTTCATGTAGTACATTAATTATGGATGTGTGGGGGACTGCTGTGATTGGTGGAACTTGCAGGAAGCTATGATGGTTAGTCAAATTTGCAGAAAAGTTGTGGTGATTGGACAAAATTTCACGAACAAAAGTTTGTGCAGAATTCAAAAGAATTGGGTGAATTTGTGTTGCGATTGCAGCATCGCAACTTCCAGGCTAGCCTGCTGCCTGCAGTGCACTGATAATCCACCAGAGGGCAGAAGACGTGTCTCAGATTGCACACAACAGTTTGTTCAGGAAAGTATTCATCATATTAATGTTGTAGAAGTCTCAGAAACTCATGTATCAACAGGTTTTACAGGGTTAACTATAAACGTATTTTGGGAATGTATTTATTGCTTTTATTCATTCACAAATCAGAATTAAGTGAGTTGTTTCAGAAATTCACAGAAGAACACAGTTTGAGGACTGAAAAGAACAGCAGCACACCTAACCAAAGACATTCCCTTATTTTTTGGCCTGTCAGCTGGAAGCAAATAATACAATCAAACAAAACAATCACCAATCACACCTTGATTTTCACTTCAATGAAAAGCCGTGTTCTCTGGCACCAAACTAAAGTCCCTCCCTGGATGACTGTGATTGCTTCTCTGTCTTAAATACAGTACAGGACCAGCTTTGAGTGGGCGGCGTGGTAACGCATTCTGTTATTCCCCCTCCTCCCCCCCGCTGAGCCCAGCCTTTTCTGTGGGAAAGAAAAATAAACACTCAAATTCTGAAAGAGCAGAAGGTGTGAAAAGTACAGAGGGACATGCATCTTATCGGTGCCTGGCACACATGGTGTTTTATCAGTTGATAAACACTCGGGTGTCAATGGTCACATAATATTTCTGTTTATATTCCTAGCTGGTAATGAGAGGTCCATTCAGCTTCCTTCCCATTCACGGCGTGGACGCGTTGACGAACCTGTCTCAGCTTTGATTGTCATATAACCGCAATTGAACCCTGCTTAGCCACGCAGGTCAGGCTACATAAATGCCATACATATTTCATGCAGCATCACATTTATCTGACAAAGGGATTTTTTTTTTTCCTTTATTTTTTGTGAATTGAAATCACGCCTCATATTTCATTAGACACTCGGAAAGCCTCGGGTCTGTGGTCAGATGGGCTGTATGTTTTATTCATGTCCTCTGAACATCTGCTTGTCCGGATGTCAAAAATCATCAGGCTCCCACAGGACTCCTGCCCGGCTGGTTGTAAATGAACTCAAAAGTGGAGACTCAAAACAACCTGTCAGGGCTCTCCACCACCAGAGGAATCTTTCAATACATCAGCGGAGGTGAGCTGAGTAACTAAGATCTTCTGCGGCAGAAGAGTGATGAGAGTCAACTTTTGACACACGTGAGATCCACGTTTTCTTTTCTTTTCTTTTTTCATAAAAAGTGAACTCTGACTCAGACGGTGTGATACTGTGAAAAGCTTTCTAATAAATCAAGTTGCGTCTTCTTCCCACGGCTTTTGGTGGATTTTTGACACTGCTGTTCACTCTGGCTCCTGGTCGACAAGTCTCCCTGAGTCACTGGAGGCTCGTGCCAACTGGAGGGAAAGAGCCTGACCACTAACAAGTGCTCACTGACTCATAGCCGCCACAGTATGTCCCACTGTGTTTCTGAGTGTGTGTGTGTGTGTGTGTGTGTGCATGTGTGTGTTTTTATATACTACTCTATTATATACTATTCTATTTCCCACTTTGCACCCATCCCACAGAAAATGTGTGGTCTTTTAGAAATGATTATGTATTTTAGCTCACATGCGGTGCCATCCTAAATTCAGCTGTAACAATGCGTGAATAAGATAAATACCAAAAGGAAACTAAAATATTTAGACACAAACATTAGGATGTATTGAGTTTTTTTTTCTTTAGGGTAAAATTGTAAGAGGAAGTTAACTCTGAAAACTCCTGTTTCAGTTATCAGCATCCATTGTTGCAAGAGTAACAATTGTTCATCTGTTCTTGTTTTTTCACTTTAAATCTGTTCTGATTGATCCTTGATTTAAGCATGTTCATTATCTTGAGTTTATCATCCTGAAACTATAATGCTCAGTGCTCAGCATGTGAACATCCATGAAGCAAAGGCCAGAGATATACTTTCTTTACTGGCATGACTGCCTCACATATCCTCCATCCGTTTGAAACATAGATAGATATATTATAATGAAGTAGATGCTGAGATGGCACCTTTACAGTCCTTTTCAGAGAGTTGCTTGCCTGGCACATAAGCTGAAAAAAGTTTTCTAGCTTCAGGGTTTACTTCCTGGTTATACGTCCTACTGAATATGTCCAGTAATGTTTCCCCCTCTTGCCCCCAACCACGAGTTCCTGCTCGGCCCGTAGACTTTATATGTTAGAGATGTCAAATATTTTTTAAAATTGCTTTGAGGAGAATTTTACAAATATAAAAAACTCCATGGATCAAAAATTCATAATAGAAAGATTCATAACTGACCTTGTTTGCAGTTCAAGGTGTCCTGTCAACAGTTTTGCAGGCATTTCTTTTACAGTGGTGGCCGATGGAGGAAAATGCTTTTGGGGCTGGTTGGGAATTTTTGCTGCAATACTGAGCATGGCCACTGTAAAAAAAAATGGCAGCAAGGGGGCAAAACCCTGTCTCGTTCTATGATAAGTTTATGGTTTGAAACATTGGTCGTGTACATGCTCAGAAATTAAAGCCCCCCCAACACATGATCAGCAGTAAAAATGCTTTGCACTGACTGTCCCATTGTTTTCCTAAAGTGAGAGTGGTGGTGCCCAGCTAAAGCAGCACTGCTTTACCTTGGCATGGTGCACTGCTCAGATTTGCCCTGGACCACTGCACTCAAAGTTCAAATTATTTTAACTTTGATGTTGTTTGCCGCAAACCTTTCAAAGCGCAACCAGTGAGATAACAGCTGCATGTGAGGATGCAGGCAGAAGAGACCACAGATGTGTGGAAGCAACACAAGCAGAGGAGGGAGAGACTGATGGTCGAATCTTGAAGGGAACCCCAGACCTGTAGAAGATCTCATGAGAGTGATCATTTTAACATTTGTACAACATCACAATGAAGGGAACAACAAGCAGAAATCTTGTGAGAGTGCTGTGCTTTGCCTCTCTACGCCCTACCTCACAATGAACCCAGGACAAATGTCTTATCATGTGAAGTCAACATGAATTTGTGACTAAAAAGCAAATATATAACACAAGCTCACAATAACCTTGTTTCCATCTAATTATACAGCAAATTATAAGGGAACTGTTGAAGTGCTGCCAAAAAAAGTGACTTTATACTGGGTTTACATGTGTACTGGATGTCCAAAGACAGTTACTTTATTCACTTTGAGGGTGGGATGGACCCAGACTTTGTATGCCTATCTTTCCTCCTGGGACTCTTGGGAATTTAACTTGTAACAGAATGTTAACTGCTGGGAACATATGAGCTGGGCTGTAATACCTCTGGTGGACGTCATATGTTCTGGTTGTGCATCTCTTTAAAAAAAAAAAAATCTGGTAAAAATCAGTATTGAAAATGTTCTAATGTCAAAAGAAAACAAACAATAGATTCAAGTCCACTTATGGTAATATTTAGGGTGGCTGGGTATTAGTACCAGTCCCCTTAAACTGATACCAACATAACGTATTTCATTTAAAACCTTTTTTCTGCTTCACTCGACACCCATCATGTCAGTGGAAGCATTCCTGAAATAATCCTTCCACATTTTATGCATTTTTTTTTTTTTTTTATCAGACAAAGGTGTGTTATGTAGCCATACTTTGAACATTTTGTGTGGTATTTCAGCATGCTGAACTGCCAACTACATCAGAAACAACACACCCCACTTCACCACACACAGACTGTTTGGGTTGTAACCATAGAAATAGTCATTTATTCCTATATCTGAGTACAAAAGTGTTGAATACAGGTATCATTTAACTGGAGAAGTTTCAATAGTACTTGGTACTGGGTTATTACAGCTGATATCTTGAGTACTGACACCCAGCCCTACCTTCACACCACCACTTAATATCAGTCGAACTCGACACTTACATCATTGTTTGCTTGTAAGGCTGCTTGTCCTTCTTCTTTTATTCGGTGGATCACTGAGGCCAAGATGTGTCCTTAAATTCAGAAACTAGAATTTACTTTGAATGTATCACTTCAAAATACGGCATAATGGAGTTTCTCTTCATTGAATTTGTGGAGAAGCTCTTATGACAAGCAACTTGAAAGCAGCTTCACCTCTTTCTGTCTTAAATGCCAACATTCGTGTTTTTTCTTTATTTATTTTTTTAAGTCTGTACTTTGATTTTCTTTAATTCTTTGCAGTATGCTGCTCTATCTGTGTATTTTTGGTCCACTGTTGCATGGTGTACCTATTTGTCACTGACAGGTATGAACAGACTGCATGTTATTATACTTTCTCTCTTTGCCATGGTCATCTGTACCGCTTATATTGTCTTTTTGAAATAATAATAATAGCACAACTTGATGGGTAGGCGAGACCAGGGACAATGGAAACACTTTTTATATCTTTCTTCATAACTCACAGACTACTTGAAGTCATCTTTTGATATAAGAAACATAT
Source organism: Lutjanus campechanus (assembly GCA_027495735.1). Lineage (NCBI taxonomy): Eukaryota > Metazoa > Chordata > Actinopteri > Lutjaniformes > Lutjanidae > Lutjanus > Lutjanus campechanus. Next base: position 11,622 of record JAJHUR010130437.1, on the reverse strand, counting down.
ATATGCACTAACTAATAATACATTTGATATATCTTCACTAATAAGGACAAGATTGTAATATTGAATTTAATGCAAGAAGTCATAGGAAAACTGTAACACAGAAGATAAGTCATATCAACCCACTGTATCTAAAAAAAAGCACACCTAAAAGTAATCAGATTACTGCTCTAGTTTCTAATAATGTTATATATATATGCAGCTATTACACATGCAAAAGTAAGTACAGCAGTCCAAATAGTGAGTTGGAGCTATAGACTGCGCTGTGATTTAAGATCTATGGTTGAAGTGAGTTGTTTCTAGCCGCTGCCGCCCTCCCCAGAGTCGCTCTGCAGGCTGCAGGCTGCAGGAGCACTGCAGGAGCGCAGAATGTGTCATAAATTGAAAATAACAAGAGAGGACAAGTCAGCTGTTTATAACTGCCACTTGTCTGTCAATGTAAAGTTAAGCTCATTATCCTGAAAACAAAAGCTCAGTGCTCTGAAAATACAAAAATATGAGCTCAGTGGCTGCCTGTCTCACTGCCTGCCAGACTCCATTAACTAACATATTGCTCCATTTAACCATCATAAACATACATGCCTTTTACAAGAATGTTAATTATTTCTTATGACTCATAAATAGATTTAGCAAACATTCAACATTGATTTGAAGCCTGATTAATGTGAAATGAACAAACTAAAACATTATTATTCTGGCTCAGAAATGAAAATTTCATAGGAGAACACAGTGACTGTAGCAAGGTCGTCAGAGAAGCGAGTATTTCAACTTAACATGTTTCCTTGATCTCTGATGACATATCACGGACATTTTTATGATTTATTACAGTAAATATATTACAGATTTTTTACAAGTTTTTTTTATTATATGGTGATATGTGGTATGTATGCATTCAAAGCAAAAGTCTGTTTCGATTTTTGTAGAAAACTGGTCAGCTATTGTTGTGATGACTGGATTTTAATTACTTGAATTGAGTTAAAAGTTTTAACATTATTTTAAATTTAAAATAATTTAAAATAAAATTTAAAATAAATTTAAAAATGAAATAATAGATTTTGTGAAATATGTTCATTTTCTAACAGTGGAGTGTGCCAACACAGGGGGAAGTTGCAACGCTGTGTCACAATTGCCCCCAATCTTGCAGCCATGATAAAAATCTTGTAAGCTAGCTAGCAACACTCATATTACCATTGTTCATGTTAAATTTTACACAGTAACCCGCAGATCAAATTGATGAAGACCAATACTGTTCATCCAAAAGGTAACTTTCATACCTCAAAGTCAATTCTTTGTTAAAAACATACCTGAAGTGAAATTATCCTGCTCCTGTTCCCCAGGCAGAGAGAGAATCCAACTGAGCATGTGCAGAGTGTCATCACTCTAGCTAGTTTCTAATTGAAGTGAGTGTGTTACAGTTTCCCCCAGTCTCCCCTACTGGAGAAACCACATGAGATCCATAGAGATGTTAAGAGGCAGGTTTGTGACTCTAAATAAAACCTTAAATAAATACAGTACATTTACATACTGGATATGCACATCTGATAACTTTTTAATATTTTTCCTCTGTCACAGAATAAGATCTTCAATGTCTGTTAAGTGATACAGCTCATTGTTAATGTTTACAGCTCCTTTCACTACATCTTTCTAAAGAGTTTCACTCTTTTTGAGATCATTATTCCACAAACACACTGTTGCATTCGTGACTTCAATAGAATTTCGTTTGGGCTGCAATCAAAGCCTCCCTCTTCCCCAACAAACAAACAAACAAACAAACATACAAGGCTGTCTGTGTTTTTCCCTCCTCTTCATCTATCTCTCTACCTGGCAGTGAGGTGCCATCAACACAGAGTGACAGCCTCTGCATTCATGAGCACATCATCATCTGCCCTCCTCACCAGGAATTAGCCCTTCATCACTCAAACCTTTACAAAAGTTTTATCCGGAGAGGACATTTTGTTTTTAAATCTTGGAAATCAATATGTACTGTTTGGATCTTTTAATAGATAATTGAAAATTCGGCTGTAAATTTAAAACTCATCACTTATTTAGGTGAATGTTTTTGTTTTTTTGTAACTAACAGGCTGCTGATGGTGAATTCTTTGTAATTAATTAAGTGATCTCAACCTATTTTCCTTCAGCATTCAGTCATTTCATCAGTATATTTGTGTGAAGTCATCCTTCACTGCCAGCTCCTAGTGACTCCCTCCTTCCTCTCAGTGGATCTATAGATTTTCTCCAAATGATAAATTGGACACAGGGAGCCACTGAGGTGTGAACAGGTGCCAAAGGAGTATAGCTTTTTGTCTTTAATGGGCCTAATTATGCTTCTTTAGACCTTTAGAGCTGGTTGGGTGAGTTCTGATAGGGTTTTGTGGGGTGTAAACTTACAGTCGTCAATAGAAGAAGTAATGCAAGCTGTGTTGAAATGATACAAACAAACGCGTAAAATAAAGAAGTCACGTTTCAAAGTTGAATCAGTGTTTTGTATGTTTTCCACTTTCTCTCTGTTGATTGAAGGAACGCATGGATTCTATCCCATCCATCACCTCCACCCCTCCCCTCTCTGTCCAAACACAGGAGCGCTTCATTTCGAGTCCATTCTCTCCTGTGGCACCGCGGTGGGCAGAAACTTGTGGTGCTGACTTTGTGCTGCAGATTGTGTAGTTTTTCTTCTCATAAACTCTTTTGTTGTTTTGTTGATGTGAAAATGAATCAGTTGAGTGGATACTGCAGCAGCGCGTAAAAGTTGTGGATGGTGACTTTTACGCATCAATCAAAGGACTATATTGTCTCCAAAAGTTGCAGTATAATAGAAGAGCAGGTGAAATTCTTCCCTCTGCAGAAATATCGCCCACAAGCAGGCTGGAAGACCATCCACTCCGGAGGACACAGCGAGTCCGCAGAGCGCAGATGATCGCAACTGGTGTTTGTGGCGTCGCCCTGGTGCTGGTGCTGGTGGTTCTGATCCCGGTCATGGTGAACACCGCCGGGACCCCAGCCCGCTACGAGATGTTCGGATCTTGTCAGATGGTGTGCGACTCTCACGGGACTGCGGCCACGGCCACAGCCAAGGCGACCAGCCCGATCAAAGACAACCGCCTGGTGCAGTCGCTTCCCACGTTCATCCAAGGTCCTCAAGGAGAGCCGGGGCGCGTCGGGAGGATGGGTCCGAGGGGTCCAGGTGGAGAGCCCGGGCCACCTGGACCTGCTGGCCCTCCCGGGGAGAGAGGGGCACCGGGCCCGCCGGGTCCACCGGGTCCACCAGGAGCAAACGGGCCCACCGGTGCGATCAGCGCTGCCACTTACAACACCGTGCCAAAGATTGCGTTTTATGCGGGACTGAAGAAGCAGCATGAGGGATACGAAGTGCTGAAATTCGACGACGTGGTCACAAATCTTGGCAACCATTACGACCCCTCAACAGGGAAATTCACCTGCTCAATACCCGGAATTTACTTCTTTGTTTATCATGTACTGATGCGAGGCGGAGATGGAACCAGCATGTGGGCTGATCTCTGCAAAAACAACCAGGTAGGACACCTCAGCATAGAATTATGTAGCAATCTTTTTATTTTAAACTTTTGTGTTTGTTCATAACACACAGTGAAAAAAACATTTTATGAGCATATCTTTACCTTTTACGCACAGTTGTAAGGGTGTTGTGGTAACTACCGATGTAGGTAAACTGTGGGTCAACTGTAGTTTATCCGCCTTGTTTCATTGATTGATAGAGTTTACTTTGGGTTTACCCCACTACGCCCCTGGTTGTACCTAAAAAGGAACTACAATGATACATTCCCGGACATTTAAAAACAGAAAACTGTTCACATTAAAGCTGTTTGAGGCTGAAAATGACAAGACATCCTTTGATTTCACTTCATGCATTTTTACGCACAGCTTTTACGCACAGTTGTACCAATGCTCACAGGCAAGTTTCCAGAGGCATAGTTTTAATAGAATAGAAAAAGGTTTAGAATAAATACATATAGAGTTGGGTAGTAAAGGACTACATGTAATCGGGATTATGTAATCAGGTTACAAGAATACAATCAGATCAGATTACATAGAAAAAAATAAAAATTGTAATTAGAGTTTAGTTACATTGTCAAGGATTACTTGATTACATTTTTGATTACGTCTTTAAAATATGCCAAATTTCAAAGTTATGGCACCTTTTGCAGGATTACCAAATACCAATCCTCTTTTAACTCACGTTTCTTTTTTTAAAAGCATTTTATTTGTATCTAAAATATTTTAGAGATGTTGAAAGAAAAGATAGTACAACTAATTTTTTTGTGGCTCCATCAGTGTTTTGTATAAGGAGCAATATTTTCAGTCTAACTATTCAAATTATTATTATGCTTTTTTATAATTTAATGAATTACATTATAATTTAGAAAGAATACAATCTTATTTCTATTCAGTAACTGACTACATTTCAAAGTAATCTGACCGAACCCTGCAAATGTTCTATATCTATAATTATTAGATTTCTATTCTAATGGTTGTTTTAAAGGTAGAATCAATAGGATTTGTCCGAGCTGTTCATAAACGCACCACAAAGATACAAGGACGTCAAAATCGGACGTTTTGGGTTGGTAAAGTGTCCAGAGCGCAGCAAAATAATGACAAATTATGGAAATACAGGCAGGGGGCTGCAGGGTCTCACCGGCTTACAGTGGGTCATAAGTTCTGATTGTTCATATGAATCTATGCAGTGTTTTTAAAGGAAATCTTGCATATTATACCTTTAAGCTTGAAATGAAAATGACAGCTATATGGAGCTGTCCGCGGTCCTGATTTCAAAATAAAAGACCCGTTTCATCAGCAGATATAACACTTGTCTTCCAGGTGAGAGCCAGCGCCATCGCGCAGGACGCAGACCAGAACTACGACTACGCCAGCAACAGTGTCGTCCTCCACCTGGAGCCCGGGGACGAGATTTACATCAAGCTGGACGGCGGGAAGGCGCACGGAGGCAACAACAACAAGTACAGCACCTTCTCCGGCTTCATGCTGTACGCTGACTGAGACGCGGAGGAGAAGATGTGCTGAGTTTATCGCTTGCTTCACTGCTCATGCTCGATTCAATGTCAGTTGGATTATTAGAGACAGAGCTCACCATTCTCCATACTGCAGAAAAATGAGGAGGATGTCATACGTAAAAAAAAAAAAAAAAAGAAAGAAAGAACAGGACTGCACTTTGCAATGAAGAGCTTACAGTGTAATTACAGAGTAATAATGAATTTTAAGTGTACACCACTGAATTGTACCCCTGTCAGATTGATTAGTGTCGCTACTGCACCCTGAATGAACCTGTTAGCTTTACAAATTAAGTTTGCTGATATGTCAAACCTACTGTAGCTGCTGTGGTTAACATACTGAGTGAGTGTAGACTGGAAGTTCAATGTACTGACCTTTAGCACTCAATTATACATGCTAAAATTATACTCACATATTCACCACTCTCGCCACTGTGTTGTTAGTCCGTGTGTGTGCATTATTTTTCACAAATATCTGATAGCTGTTGAGTGGAAATGTAAAATTGATGCATGATTGTAAAAAAAAACAAAAAACATTTCAACACTTTAAAGAGAAGATGTGTAAAGGGCCGTTCTGATTGTTCATATTGAAGCACTGTCACAAAAATGATCACTGTAACTCATGTTTCTTGTCTCAGTGTGACAGCTGGTTGGGGTGACAGGGTGGTCTGGTGGTTAGTCATCACAAAACTGGACACTTGCACTGCCACAAATGTTTCCTGAACGTGCATTGATCTTCCTGCCGTTTGTTAAGGGAATAGTTTGGATTATTTGAAGTGCGTTTGTATGAGGTAATTATATATAGACAGTGTATTACCTACAGTAGATGGTGGTCAACACTTAATAGTTTGGAGAAGCAGTAGGAGTACCAGTATGGAAGCTAAGCAACGTATTGCTGGGGACATGGTCAGCAACAAAGTCGCTTAAAAAACGGTCAACCCATAAAAATCAGTATCACTTTAAGTGTACGCTATATTTAGAATATTTCACCGCTTTACTGTGCATCAGACAGATTTTTCTGACAGGAAACCACCGTTATATAAACCAAATATCACTCTCTCTTGCTCAACCAAATTCCATTAGCAAAATCAGTCACAGAACACAGGAGTTGGGGGTGTACAGCTATCTTGATTTGTTAGTTTGTTTGTGTTATTGTGTGACTTTGGTAAATCCAAACTAACCCTTTAAAACACCAACGTCACACAATAACACAAACAAACACACAGAGGCAGCAGTGGACTCTCATGTTCTGAAAGGTAAAATTACTGATTTCACCTGTGGAGTTTGGTTGGTTTGAACACGGGTCAACAGCAAAAGGAATTTAAGCCACTCAAACACCTAAAACAAAAATCAAATCAGTATCAATTTAAGTGTATGCTATATTTGCAATATTTTCACAGCTTTTGTCAGACAGCCTTTTCTGGGAAACCACCATTATATGTACCAAATATTGCCCTTACTCACTCAACTAGACTTCATTGGTGAAATCACTAATTTTACCTCACAGAACACGGGAATCGCTGCTCTACCACTGCTCTACCACTGCTCTACCACTGCTCTACCACTGCTCTACCACTGCTCTACTCACTTAGTTTGTTTGTGTTCTCGTTTGATTTCAGTGAATCCGGAATTTCCTTTTAAATTACAGAAGTCACACAATAACGCAACCAAACTAACATATTGAGGCAGCGGTAAACCAGCAACTCCTGTGTCCTGCAAGGTAAAATTAATGATTTTGCCAATGGAGTTCGCTTGGTTTGAAGAGAGCAGTTTTTGACCCATATAACAAGGGTTTCCCGTTGGAAAAGGCTGTCTGACAATGAAGCAAAACAGTGAAAATATTCTAAACAGATTTTTTTAAGCTGACCTTTTTTTTTACATTAGTACATTAGTACATTTTGTTGCTGACCCTGTACACAGACAGCTATTTCCGATGGGAAAACGCTGTTATATAAGCTGTTTAATTGCTCTCTCCAAAGCCACCAGACTCAAAATGCGAAATCAGTCATTTTACCTTGCAGAACACGGGAGGTGCTGGTCTACTGCTGCCTCAATTGGTTAGTTTGTTTGTGCTGTTGTGTGACTTTGGCATTCAAAACCTTCGTTCATAACACAGATAAACCAAACGGCTGAGGCAGCAGTAGACCAGCAACTCTCATGTTCTGCAAGATAAAATGACTAATTTCACCAGTGGAACTCGGTTGGTTGAAAAGAGCTATATTTGGCTCATATAACAACAGTTTCCTGTTGGAAAACGCTGTTTTGACAGCAAGGTGAGAGGATGAAAATATTCTAAATATAGCGTACACTTAATGATACAGATTTTTTTTCTTAAGCAGACCTTTATTAAGTGCCTAAAATATGTTTTGTTACTGACCTTGTCTGCAGCTTGCCCGGGTCAAGACCTTTCAATCTGCTGAGAATGTGGAAATGAAGTGTCAAGTTGACTATTCAGTCTGATATCAGGCTCGTCCACAGCAGTACACTGCTTTGCTTCCTTGTTGGTTCTTCTCTCTGCCTCTTCAAACAGGTGGTGTGTCGACCGCCATCTCCAGTAGGTAATACACTGACTATCTTTGAGTAGCTCACACAACCCCAGATTTAATGATCCAAACTTTCCCTTTAAGCCCCTCCAGACTGTCAGTGAATGTGTAAAATACTATAATGTACAATTAAATGCTCCGGCTCATTTTGTAATCCTCTCAGAAGATGAATCAAAGTTATGTACACAGTTGTTGGTGGTGCACAGTCAGCTGTGGCGATCGTGCCATTGATCATGCAGCGAAGTCACCCTGTGAGGCCACCTGTTCCCAGATGAGAGGAGAGCATGTCCTTCATCGGGGCCTGCCAGCCAGTCAGCCTCCCATAGACACCCAGACACCCACTGAGGGGCAACAGGACAACTCATCTAACACAGCCGCAATGTGTTGAGAGCAGAGCAGCATACTGATTACTGACGCACCCCTTATTCTCATCCCATGAAAACATGTTGAAATGTCACTTACAGATGCAAAAGAAAGCGACACTGACACCAGAAAAATCAGTTAGCACCATTTTAGTGAGCACCATGAAAGAAAAGAAAATATTTCTCTTTACATTTCTGCAGACAAGGAGAAAAAAAAAAGCTTTTTTTGTGACATAAATGGGACCAAAACACGACTGCTTATGAGAGGCACTGTGAGTCTGCATTCTGCTTTACATAACCTGCTTACAAAGTTAATGATGTATATCACAAATAATCACAAAAATAAAATCAAGTTTTAATCAATAAGGGCCGCTATTAAAACCCTGTCAGCTGGATGAAACAACAGGCTGTAATTATTTTGTAACATTTATTCTTTGGTTTGAGAGTCCAAAAGTACGGCAGCTTGTTGCTGCTTCACCAGAATGAGAAAAAAACAAATCATGTTTTAATGTGAAAAGTTTAGTGGATCCAAGTTGTTTTTCACTTTATGTTATTTTCATTACAAACTTATTATAACAAGAAACTTGTCTTGTTACAACAATATACTATTTATCTTGTTATAATGTTAAGTTTCATGTTATGACATGGCATTTTATATTTTTATAACAATAAATTATCACATTATAACTTTTCATGCTGTAGCGAGATAAAAAAGTATATCGTTTTAATAAGCTGTTTTTCAGGTTTTAACAAGTTGAGTTTGCTATGACGTTATAAGTCTGTATGACACAATAGCATGAAAAGCTTCTTGTTATGACTTGAAACCTTTGTTACAACATATGTAATAACATACTTTCTATTGTTATAAAAATTACCCTATCGTGTTGTAACATAAAACGTTTCACATTATAATTATTATGATAAATAGTATACTGTCATAAAAAGAAGTTTCTTGGTACAACGTGATAAGTTTATATGATGTAACAACATGAAAATATCTTGTTATAATGTGAAAATAGATTATTATAATATGAAAAGTTTACTGTTATAACAAGATGTTTTTCATGTTATAACAAGATATTTTAATGTAATCATGACATACAAATTTCTCATGTTATAACAAGAAACTTCTCAATATAACAATATACTATTTATCTTATATATAATGTTGAACATTTCATATTATAGTATGATAACTTATTATTAAACATAACATATTGTTACGTTGTATTACAACAATATAACATATTCCGTTATAACGCAATATTTTATATTGTTATAACAATAACTTATAAAGTCGAAACATGAAACTTTTCATGTAATGACAAGATAAAATCGTATATTAATATAACATGTTGATTGTCATGTACATTACTTTATAACACTAAACTTTTAATGTTAAAACAAGATAAATAGTATATCGTTACACCAAACAAGAGTTTATTGTTATAATGTGATAACAATGTAAGTTATAAAGTTACAAAGTGAAAAGTTTATTGTTATAAAAATATTTTTTTCATGTCATGACAAGATATTTTCACACTGTTACATACAAACTTGTGACATGATACCAGGAAACTTTTCTTGTTATATTATTATAAAATCATCTATATACATCATAAGGTGATAACTTACATTGTTATAACAATCTACGATGTTCATGTTATAACATGAAACATTTCAAGTTATAGCCAGATAAATTGCACATTGTTATATATAATCAAAGTTTCTTATTATCACGTTATAACAACATAAATTATCACGTTATGACATCATATTTTATATTGCTATAGCAATAAATTATCATGTTATTACATGAAATTTACTCATTATAACAAGATAAATAGTATAATGTTATAAGAAGAAAAGTTCCTTATTACAACATGATAAGTTTGTTTGATGTAATAATGTGAAAACAGATTATCATATTTTTTCTCACTCTTGATACTGTTGCATTTTTCTTTTTCTGCTGTGGCAGCAATACGCTGCTGCACAAACTCACATTTATAAATGAGTTTGGACTGTGATTATTGCAAAGATCTCTGAAAGTGTAGATTATAAAGTCTTTATTTGGTCATAATCTGAAGATAAAATAATCGCTACATCAAAAGCCTCCCTTGGGTCTCTTCTTATTTGCTTTATTTGAAGGTCAGCCAGCGTTTGGGGTTGTCGATGAGGATCTTGTCCACCTGGTGCTGCGAGATGCCCCTCTTCAGCATCTTTGGCACAATGTTGTTCAGGATGTGAGAATAGCCGTGGCCGCCGTACTTGGTGAGCCGGTTCTTAGTGTGGACGTCGTGTGCGGTCACGATCTTGTCCTCGTAACCCTCCTTCACGAGGAACGCCAAGCTGAGCACCAACAAAGAAACGTGAAAACTTAACACGACTGGCGGTTTTAGTTCAAGAACATACTGTATTTGTTAACCTGCATTCATGTGCTGTTAAACCTGTCTTTATATCTGAACATCACTCATTCATCACTCCTCCTGTTGACAAACACTCTTCCCTCCGCTGCAGAGGGAGTTCAGTGTCTCTCTGTTCTGGAGGACACGCTCTTCTCTCCACGGGGAGTAAAACACAAAAGCAGCATTCTGCTCTAAATAATATCCTCCTGATGCATGAATATGATGAAAATATTAGGAGATTCTCTCAAAGAGAGAGTGGAAGATTTGTTCACACTCTGATCACAAAAACTGCACAGAAAAGACGAGTTAAAGCCTGATCAGTGTTACTCACGCCTTCACTCTCTGGCAGTCGCTGGGCATGTCAACGTCCATGTTGTACGGGTAGTTCAGCATCTCTGTTCCAAACAGATCGTACTCCAGGTAACTCCCCAGCTTCGCAAACTCAAGCAGTTCACCATTGTCAAAGAAAGTCCTGAAGGAAGAGACATAAAGTTATTGAATTGAAGGTGAAACACTCAATTAATTACACACTAAAATTAAAAATAACAGACACACTAGGAGCAAAACCTCAGCCCAGATCTGTACAGCTATAAGCACTCCTCTCTACATTAGACACAGAAATCTAACACAGTGTCACTTGGTGATCACAATGGATCAAACATGGCCGTCAGGTGTTCAGACACTCAGGTGCTCAATTGTAAACTCACCAATCAGGCATGAGAACTACAAAAAGGCAAAAGTTGAGTGTACCTGCCTTCAACAGAAATGGAGGACGTGAACAAAGAAGACGAGGACCAAATTCATCAGATGTGATTTGAGCTACATTGACTGACCATGTTGTAAACTCTGGGTTGACACTAGGGGTGTCAAAATTAATCGTTTTTAAGATGCATCGCGATTCGGACATGGACGATTCTGCATCGATGTAGTGACAGGACATAATCGATTATAGCAGAGAGACGTTCCTTCTTAATTTTCCGGAAGCGGCTGGACAATAAAGTTCTAAAATTCAAAACAACTTCCTGCTTGCAACCAGCGTTGTAGCAACATAAGACTGCTAGACTGCAGAAGTGTTTGTTTTGTTTTTGAGCACTGTCAGGAGGTGCTCTGCCTTGAGTTAAGTTAAATGGAATAAAAAAGGCATAGACGAGAGGATAAGCTCCACCTGAAACCACGTTAAATAAATTTTTTTTTTTAAAAACGACCCGCAGCAGAGGGAGGGAGAGAGAGAGCGTGTGAATACGGACAGATGCGCCGACTTGATATAAAAACT
>JAJHUR010130435.1:0-12244 GCA_027495735.1 Lutjanus campechanus | reverse complement strand
ACCGGTGAGACACACACACACACACACACACACAGCTCTCACACACACACACACACACACACACACACACACACACACACACACACACACACACATGCAAACGGAATAGATACAGCACACACACACACACACACAAGGAGAGAGAAAGCACAGGACAGGACAGAAGAAGACCGGTGAGACTCAGACACATTGATACGAGCAAAGCTCTCACACACACACACACACACACACACACACACACACACACACACACACACACACACACACACACACACACACTCACGTTTATACAGCCTAGCGTGACGAACACACATGGCACAGGACAAGAGGAACCAGTGAGGTCAGCTCTGCAGAACAGTCTAGAACAGTGCCACAAGTTAGCATTGTTAGCCCTCCTCATTGAAATCATTGACTGTAAATAAAGAAGGATGACGTGTCTCTACTTCCTCCCAAAAACTGAGCCGATATATCACGGATACAAGCGCTACCATTGTGCGCTGGTGACAGCATTTGGAGCCAGAGTCTGTGCAGTTGTGATCGGGGATGGAACTGCAGTATCGAGGTTTAGTAATTAAGGTAATTAAAACCAAACTGATCAGAAAAATGGACATGAATAAAGAACTACCTACAATGGACAGAAACTTTGGGAGAAATGTATTTAACGTGTACTTTGCTTTTTCAGTTGAGTCTATGTCCCATCACTAACATGGAGGGGTGGGATTTATGACTCATACTGCAGCCAGCCACCAGGGGGCGTAAGGTCCTGGCTCCATGTTTGGTGAGCTGTCATGTCGTCCATCTTTATGTCAATGATTGAAACCAGCAGGAACCATTAGCTTCATGCTAATGAGGCTCAAACCAACCTTTGTATACATGAGGAGCTAAAAATGCTAACAAGTTAAATATAGTGAAGTCAACCAGCAGAATGTTGTCTCCACACAGAGTGAAGTATCACCTGAGAAAACTTAACTTATTGTTTCAAAATTATGAAAGACATTGCTACACAAAATAAATTTTTATGCAAGCGAACATGAGTGTATTTTCATGCAGTCACAGGTTGTTCTAGTTTAAATTCCAAATTCTGGTAATGTGGAGGTTTTGCAGACACTGAACTGTACAATTAAACAAAAACTCTGAGGTCAAAGACGCAAAAACGCTCTGTTAAGCTGAGAAGAACTGCAGTTATCTTCAAAAAGAACAAATTTGGTTTATTGCTTTTTTAAAGATGCTGTGGTTCAGGTGGTAAAGCAGATCATCTGCAGATTGCAGGATTGGTGGTTTGATTCCCACCTCCCACTGGCCACATGTTGAAGTGTCCTTGGACAACATATTGAACCCTGGTTTCTCCAGCCACTGATGAATAATCCTGTGCATTCACAAATTGATAAATGGGAAGGGCTGTATTGGGAAGGGCATCCAGCATAAAAAGCCTACACCAAATCAAACATGCAGATCCAAACTGGACTGGGCAGGGCTCGGTCTGCCAGCAAGCAGATGATACAAAATCTATAATCTTTTTGAAAATACAAAGTTTGGGTTAATGTAATTTATGTATCTTAGGTAACTGACATACTGGAATCATAAGCCTCTAAATGATTTGCTAATATAAGACTGAAGGCAGTACTCAGGATTTCATTGTTAAAACTGGGTGTAAACAATTCGAGAGCAGTCCAAAGTCTTGAGGGCGGCCCTTCATATCGGGGCTGTGACATGAAGAAATAGTGTGCCTACTGCTGAGGAGATGGAGGTGAGCACTGTTTCTGGTAAGGTATGTCCTTAATAAACTCTAAGAGCCATAGGTTTGTTGGTGGCCATTCTTGCAATCGTTCAAGCAACTATTTTGCATTTAATAATCCTCAATCAATCAATCGGTAGGCGGCAAGGTCTCTGATTGTCTGGTATTGCGGGACAACTAACACTTATTTTTACCAAACCCATTTCCTAAACACAATGAAGTAGTTTTTGTGGCTTTATTTTGAAAGTCTACCTGGATGTTGCATACTTATTAAAAAATGTTTGGGTAGGAGCACTTCCTGGACCCAAAATGGGTTTGTCTGAGGTGCTCTTTAGGGATACATGAGGAAATGTGTACTCAAAAATCTCAACAAAGTCCAATGCACTCTCTTTTAAAACAATAAAAGTGCATTTATTGTCACAGCACAGTCATGTTAGACCTTAAAACAGAGAAAGTCCAAAGCACTTCGGCATCAAGCCTTCGTCAGGGAGTCTTTGGAGCTGGAGGTTGTTTGATATAAGACCACGCTGTGACAATAAGGACATTTTAATTGTTTTAAAAGAGTATAATGGAGTTTTTAAGTTGCATATGTATTATTGCCTAACTTGATGGAGCTGAGCCATGCACGTACAAAAGTGACGCTAGAAGTGTACCTACGATGATCGAAGTGAAGAGCCACAGACAAGGTGCCATATCTGAAAAGGTGTTGGCTGTTGTCAGGACAGTCCTGCAGTTTACGTGCTGTGTTATGGACACTTTAACAAAGCCTCGTGGGATTCAGTGTTCCAGGAAAAAGTAATTTCTAGTATTTTGGCCTGTTGTTACAGAATAAGGCTTCTCCAAAAAGAGAGCTTTGATCACGCTTATCAGTCTTCAGATGCTCCACAAGTGTTTCTAAAGCCAAATAACCAATGGAGAGATGACAGCAGAGCAGCTGAAGTGGACCTGATAGGCAAGTCTAACAAAAAACAAGGCATGAATCTCTCCCTCCTTTATTCTCTTTTCCTTTTTGTTTCACGCTATCCCATTTATTATTCCCATCTTTCTATCCATCACTGATCATCTCCGGAGAGGGAGCGAGAGACAGAGACAGTGAGATGCAGACAAGAGAGAAAGAGAGAGAGAGAGAAATGGTTTATAGCTTTCTAGAATTTCTCCCCGAGGGCAAAACTCTGTCTAAAGAGAAAAACAGAAAGTACAACAGCCAGAGAGAGAGGGAGTGAAAAATCTGCCCTCAGGTTAGACTGTCTCTGTCTCACGCTCTCTCTCCCAAAAGAAGACAAAGAAGAAGACAAAGCCAGAAAGTGTGAGAGACAGACAGGAAAAAAAAACTTCCCTTTATCAGCTGGATTCAGTCAGATTTTCAACATCAACATCATTCAGCTATAAAACAGAGGACACAGAGTGCACCAGAGCACCATGACTTATGTCCAGCATCATCGTCACTGGCATTAGTGCCAGTACAGGAAGTTGTGTGTCCTTTAAGTAGCAAGGCAAATAAAGTAAGTGTGCAGAGGTTGTGGTGATGGACAGAGGTGCAGCATGACTGTCAGAATTGTCAACCAGGAACTGGTGAAAGGAGCCAAATGCAACAAAAGTTTAATAAGAAGAAAAAACACAAAAACTTACAGAGATGGCAAAAGGTGAAACAAAGGCAACCAAAAATCCAACAGAAGAGACACAAAAATCAAAGTTCAGGAAAATCCAAAAAACATGCTGGGAAAAAAACGTCCACAAGAAAATACTGAGAGCTCAGACAAACCAATGAGGACTGGCAACAAATACACCAGGAGGGCAATCAAGAACAGGTGAACATAATCAGTGATCAAAAAGAGCAGGAAAACAGGCAAAGACAGGAAGTAAAAACAACAAAGACACACAAGGGAAGACGTACCAAAATAAAACAGGAAGTGACTGAAAACCCAGCACAGCAGAGTTTTTGTTTCCTCACAGATCTGCAGCTGAAGTTACCTTTAAAGTAACTCAAACCAGAATCTTTCTCAAACTTTAACCAAGTGTCTTAGTTGCTTAAACCTGAACACACTCATCGGTTTGTCTTTCTAGTACATCAACTGTTCACCTGTTTACAATCCGGTCAGAGTTCTCAGGTGATCATGAGATGTTTTCTAAAGATCCAAATCTGATTGTCATGATGCTTTTGGTTCATTTGGTCCATTTCTCTGTAACAAAGCATCTGATCTGTCAAACATTCAAAAACAAAAGGAAACATTTTGTCTGTCCTATGATTTGTTTTAGTGCATATGTCTCTCTAGGCTGGATGCAGGCTTCTTCTTGTCTTTGGGTGTTTTTTTGTTGCCTCTTCTTGTATTTTTGGTTTGATTCTTTTGTGCGCGTCACTTGTTGCTTTGTGCATTTTAATGTAAAAATCATCAAGTTTATTTAAGAAAATATGCTATTAAAAATTTCATAGCACGTTAAGAAAAACAGTGACATAAAAACACAAAAGTGGACCAGACAGCGAGAGTATAAACCAGACGGTGAGACAGTTTGAGACAGTGAGACAGGCAGACAGAGGGGCATTAAAGCTCACTAAAAGAGAGATTTTTCTGCCCTGAGGTAATTTTCTCCTCTCTACACAACCTCCGTCCTCGTCTCCCTGCAGACCTCATTACACTGAATTTAAACACACACACTCACACACACACACACACACACACACACACACACACCCCTCCTGTCGTTTTTTTTTTTCTCCTTTTTTTTGAGGGGGGGTAATGTAGCTGAATTAGGCTCAATTAATGATGTAATGAAATGCCCTTGTGAACGAGAGACTTTAAAAAAAAGAGGGTGAGGAGAGAAAAGACAAAGACGGGGTGATGGAGCTCAGCTTGATCTCTCGGGATCAGACGAATTTGTAGAAAAATAAATGTTGTGTTTTAAGTCTGATCATCTGGATTGAAGCACTTATTGTGAAGAAAAGAAAACAAGGATCATAAACAAGGATTTATTCACAAATTAATACACCAAAATAAATGTGGGGACATTTTTGTATGAAAAGACTAAAAAGAGGTTTGTAGTAAAGAAGCATCACAGGTTTTTGGACACAAGGACATTTGATTTTTTTTGCATTAATGTGAATTCGACGGGGGATGATGATGTTATGACAAAAGGGAGGGACAATGAGGAGGATGAAGATTAGGAAAAGGAGGTGGAGAAAAAACAAGGAGCAAGGGAATGAACAGGTGACACAGTAGAGTCAGCAAGAAAAGGCTGGAGGACAATGATGACGATGGGGTGAGAGGAAGGTGAGGACGAGGTGAGGAGGAAGAGGAGGAAGACAGAGAGATACTGAGGAGGGAGCGAGGTCAGAAGAAGAGGAGAGCGAGTCGGTGAGAAGTGGAGGAAGAGAAGGAGAAGAGGAGAAAAAAGTGGAGAAAAAGGAGATAAAGGGGTAGAAATGGAGATACAGTGGCATGCAAGAGGTGGAGGAGGAAGAGAACGATGGAATGACAGAGAGAGGAGTGAGGGGGTGATGAGGAGGAGTTGAGTAAATTAGGAGAAGGACAGAAAAAAGTGACAAAGGAGAAAAACAGGTGCAGACACAACCTGGTATCACACCAAAGTGTGTAAAAGACCCGCAAGTCCACTGTGACAGTGTCACGTTTTGCAGGTGTGAAAAGTCCACTCCTCTCTTTCTGTGATGAAATGAGCAATAATACACATGCAACATACAGTGAGACTTTCAAAATAAAGCTAGCTGAGACTATACAGTACACGAACTTTAGCAGGTCTTGCTGCCATCCTAAGTTCTCGAGCACAAACTCATCCCAACTTGTCACATGCCAACATTTTCTCACCGTCCCTCAGCATCTCATGCAGATGCACAAGGTTCCCTTAAGTGGCTGTTTTTAACACGTGGTTAATGCTGTGAAACAATGTTACGTACGTTCTGTCCATCACTGACGCGATTTGTGAGACTAAATTCATATGATGCAAGTCACGTGATGCACATAATCTTATAAACCTTAAGACCAGAGTCACACATAATGAAGGGAATGCAAGGGTGTGACCATCACCTGCCGAGGCGAACGACACACACTTCAGTGCTATTGTGTAACTCTGCTGTGACTTCACCAAAGTTGTACTCCATGTGAAGACACAAAGACACACATTTGTGCATGTGTGGCCGCATCCTATAACTTTTCATAAAGTTTTGGGTGAAAGCTCTGTGTTTGTTTGAGCCATGCATCCACCCCACTTCCTCCAGACGCAGACTTTATTCTATGTCAAAAGCCTGGTGCGTCTCTTTCAGATGCTGATGAATACTGTGCATGTGTGTATGTAACAGGTTAGCACAAAACAAAGATCCATCAGCCTGCTCACAGTCAGTGAGCCTCTGGCAGCCCAACATCTCTGGCGCTTGAGGTTCAGTAGCTTTTCAATTTACAATCAATATTTTCTGTTGAGTCATCAAACCAAAATCCAACAGACCAACACAGCCGTCTCTTTGTGGTGAGCAGCAGTTATCAGAGGTCTGGCACGCTACTGCATTAATAACAGGGACTGTATGATTAGTCAACAAGTACCAGCTGTGCCAATCAGTTCAGCTGGCATTACTCTCATGAACCTTCTCCACAGCGGGAATTTTGAAGAAGATGGATGAAGTGATGCTGCTCATTCAGTCCAGTGAGAGCTATTGAAAAAGTTTTCAAGCTTCCAGGTTTACTTCCTGGTTATACAGCCAACTGAATGCGCAAAGTGCCCGCGAGTTCCCGCTCAGCCCGCAGACTTTACACTGTGCTACACTTGCTGCAATACCACAAGTAGCCACTGGACAAAACTGGTGGCAAGACACATTATGAAAGGGTCTGTTTGAATCCAAACCAGGATCATTTTCCAAAACCTTCTCCAACAAGTTTTCTTGCATGAAACTAAATCAAAGTACAACTGAACACTCAAATAATTTAAAAATGTAAGTCTGAAAAGTCTCAGCAGGGCAGGACTAGACGGAACAATCCTGGGAAATAAAATTAAATGCATCACTTATTCTCTTGACATCCACGCCCACCTCCACACTAGCAGAATCCCCACATGAAAGTCCTGTGTTTTACCCACTCATCCACCCAAACCTCCTTCCTTTCAGGACTTTCTCGCTCTTTATACTACTCGCACGAAGGCGAAGGAAGAGGAGGTGAGGAAGGAAGAGGATAACAAGCAGGTGGCAGGAAGTGACTGAGAAAAGAGGGTGGAAGTGAAGATGATGAAGAATAGGAGGAAGAAAAGGTGTGATACAATGAGAATAAAGAAAAGGGTTAGGAGGAGGATGGATTAAAAGCAGGAGGTGATGAAGAGGAGGAGGAAGAATACTGAACTTAATCTTTGGTTTTGCAGAATCATCGACTTTATTGTCTGGAGATAGTGTTGCTTCTTCACTAAAGAAGTTAGAAGAAGTTAGCAAGTCTATCAAAAAGTCTGTCATGTGACCCTGCAGGTCACAGCGGTCCCTTGAGCGTCTCCCAAAGAGGAGGAGGAGAGAGGAAGAGGAGGATGAGGACGAAGATCAACACATGACGGACAGAGAATAACAATGACAACCCCTCTTTCTCTGGTTTAGTAGTAAACAAGTTTTTTTGTGTGAGCGTTTCAGTTTGCCCCTCCAGCGATGCTCTGAGCGTTTAGCCGTCAGTGTGTGTGTGTGTGTTCATGTTGTTGTTTGTCTGCAGCGAGACCTCTGAACCTGCAGCACACACACACACACACACACTCCTGGGACATGTGGTTACAAACAAAGACCTGAACCTGAACGAGTCCAATGCACACACACAAACACACACACTTGTTCTGATCATAAAAAAAAACAGATTTCCCTTTAAAAATTCATGTAAAGAAATTAAAAGGCAATAAAATGGAAGTGGAAAGGAAAAAGAGGGAGGGAGAGCGAGGTTGGTCAATGGGGGAGGAAGGGATGGAGAGAAGAAAGGCGATGAAAGAGAGAAAGAAAAAAGGAGTGATGCTGGAGGCAAGGCTGAAAGGAGGAGGACAGAGGGAGGAAGTGAAGAGGAAGGAATAATTCCAAAATAAAAGAGAAAACTATAAATAAATAATTTTTTTGTGAAATTACAATTATGATCTGATGTTGACGATTAGGATTGTGAACATGTTGATGCACATGAATATATTAATAATTATGTCACGTATAATCACCAACATAGCGACAGTCACAGTGATGTTTACACTACATATTATAATCCTCTCCTCTCCTCTTATCTTCTCCTGCCTTCAGATGTGTTTGTCTTTTGGTGGCTCTCAGTTTCCACCATGTGGGTTTAACAAGCATGGGGAAGAAGAAAAAATCTTGAATGATTATGACTGTGCAAAACAAAAATCAATAATCAAACATTCTTGACATTATGATCACCTGTAACAATTTTGTAAGACAGCGCTGCACTTTCCTTACAACTGAACCAATCAGACGTAACCATGTGTCGCGTATTTATGTTCTAAACTAAGCTACTTCTTGAGTTTTGGTGAGGATGGTTGACTCCCTGAGACACATTTTTCACTTGTATGTCTAATGCATCAGAAACAGTCTCATTTTAACCCCCAGCTCCGTGCATCTCATGTCCCAGCTGCATCTGACGGGTGTAAATGCGAACTTAAGTCTTTATTCAGACTTCAAAGTCCACTTTTTTGACAAAATGTCTGTAAATGTGAGGTTGGTATGCAGGAAAAAGGCACTGAAAATGTATTTATCCAGATTTAGGCAGAGAGAGAGAGAGAGAGAGCTGTTCTGTGGCTGTGGAGCTTTGGTTTAATGCCAGACTCTGCCTTTACTTTACCCAACAGCTGGGAAACAAGACTTTAACTTCATGGACAAACTGTACATTTACTGCCACTAGACAACTTCACTGCTAACACCCACCTGTTCTGACTGCCAACTTCCTGATCTATTTTGCCGTCAACACAATGCATTTGATTGTGCCATGACAGTGTGTGTGTGTGTGGGTGTGCAAGCAGTGGGACTTGATGAGCGAAAGAGAGAAAAGGAAAAAAGAGAGTTCCGATGGCTGTTGGCTGTCAATCTGCTGCAAATGCTTTGAAATGCATGGACAAGACAGAGCCAATAAAGACAGACGCTTCACACTGACATGATGCTTGTGGTTCAGACAAGGCCTGATGATGCATCAAGATGCATCAATAATCATTTGGTTATTTTGCATAATATCAAATCGTATCATATGGAATTATATCGTAAGAAAACAAGCGAAAAGTCAGAATAGATCGAAGAGGAAATAAAAAGTAAAGGTCGAGCAACAAACTCATGAAGAAATAAAAAAAATCTAATCTTCTTGAAAATGTTTAAAACATTCAAAACTCTTTGTGTGTGCGCGTGCGTGTGTGTGTGTGTGTGCGTGTGTGTGTGTGTGTGTGTGCGTCTGACCATCTTATTGGAAAGTCAATTTAACTTTGGTCTCTCAAAGTCAAACATTACTGCTGTTGTTAATTTATTTTCTTGTTTAATATGAAATTGGCAACAAACCAGGGATGCCTGTGTGTGTGTGTATGTATGTGTATGTGTGTGAGTGTGTGTTAATGAGAGAGAGAGACCACGTAGGTGTGTATTAGAGAAGAAAAAGTGTGTGTGTGTGAGTGTGAGAGAGAACGGGGGATCAGTACTGTTACACAAATTGCCAATTCAATTAGCTGTAGGTGTAAGAACACTGGAGAGAAAGTGTGTGCGTGCGTGTGTGTGTGTGTGTGTGTGTGTGTGTGTGTGTGTGTAAAAGAGAGAGAAGGAGAGGGCAGCCATTTTGGCAGACTGTCAGAGCTAATTTATCAGGACCTAACAAAGGACTTGAGGGATGAAGGGAGGGAAGGAAGGGGGGAGGACTGAAGGGGAGGAGGGACAGAAGAAGGAAGTGAGAGATCGCTGAGGGAAAGAAACATCGACAGGTTGATGGAAGGAAGGAAGAAACTATTGAGGAAAAGATAGATTGGTGTAGAGAGGCAAAGTGAAACTGGAACGTCCAGGTACCCTGTGGAGGTTTTGACCAACACTTTGTTTTTTGCCTTTGTCAGAAGGTGAAGCCCTCGATCTACTGGTCAGTCTTTGTTCCTACTCTCACCTGCGGTCATGAAGGGGTCAAGACCGAAAGAACGAGATCGTGGATACAAGCGGCTGAAATAGGTTTCCTCAGGAGGGTGTCTGGGGTCTCCCTTAGGGATAGGGTGAGAAGCTCAGTCATCTGTGAGGGACTCGGAGTAGAGCCGCTGCTCCTTTGCGTAGAAAGGAGCCAGCTGAGGTGGTTCTGGCATCTTGTAAGGATGCCACCTGGTCGCCTCTTTAGGGAGGTGTTCCAGGCACATTCAGCTGGAAGGAGGCCACGGGGCAGACTGAGGACGAGGTGGAGGGATTATATCTCCACCCTAGCCCGGGAAGGCCTCAGGAACCCCCAGTCAGAGCTGGTTAATGTAGCAGGGGAAAGGGATGTCTGGGGTCTCCTGCTGGATCTGTTACCTCCAGGACCCGATTTCAGATAAATGGTTGAAGATGGATGGATGGATGGGTGGATGGATGGATGGATGGATGGATGGATGGATGGATGGATGGATGGATGGATGGATGGATGGATGGATGGATGGATGGATGGGTGGATGGATGGATGGTACTATTCTCTGGCTATTAAATTTTTGGTTTGTTTTATAGGCTACATGTTTTTTACAATTGAAAACTGATTCATGAAAATCAAAATGTAAAAAAAAACAACGTTATTTCCATATAATTTTTTGAATAAAAATATTACAAAGCTAATGGAAAATATTCAGTTGCCTCTTTTTTTATTTCTGCCATTTGAAATTGAAAAACACTGAAAATGAACTCAGTGTTACCTTCAGGCCGTATTGTACCATTGTGGAACAGACTGTAAGAATGAATATGTTAAAGAGTGTAAACATATTTTTAGCAAACTTTAGATCAACAGTTTATCAAACCAAATCAGTTTTTGTTCGTGTCAAGTTTGAATGAATTGTGTTAAACTAATCTTAGTTTGGTAAAAGACAGAAACCTGAACTCGGAGGGAAAACAAAGGTATTTATTAAACTAACATAGTTTGGCTGGCCTGATGGTAGACACACATTTTTAGATATTGACAACTATAATTCCCAGAAACCAAGTTCAGCAAAACCAAATTTTTCAACAGTCATGGACAAATCAAGTGGATCTCTTCAAACGTAGTCTCAGATTTCACACTGAAAAGACCAACTTTCCAGGTCTGAGGACACATATTTGCTGAACTTACATATAAGACGGATTTTGGATTTTGTCTCCTGTCAGTTCCATTGAAATCACTTTAGGAAGGTTCAGCAATTAGTTACTGAACCCATTTTTCATTGTAATGTCATTATTTGCACACTTACTTGATAAAATGTGAACCTACCCTTTAACAGCAGTCTGCATAGCACAGATTGCTCTGCTGCACCTTTAACCACACCCACCAGTGATGTCACAGTGTCCTGACACACCCCAGAATACACTCTGACATCACTGAATCCACTCCAGGATGCAACCTGGCATCTGGGTCCAGTTCTAAACTTGCTATAACTGGAAATTTGGAAAGATTTTGTAGGAGAACATGGATGTGTTTGATGGTTAAAGGAGAGAAATGTTCCAGCACAGTGTTTCACTGCCAGTCAAACTTCATGATTGTATTTTTTGAATGATAAATTACTAATTGTTTATCTTTAAAAAAAAAAAGAGTTCAAATTCAACCATCCTGTTGAAGCAGACGGGAGGAAAAGAAAAGAGAGGTGGTGTGTCGGAGCAGACAGAAAGAAGGAAGAATTTTTTACAAAATGGCTGAATGTTGCACAGTTAATCAGACACAAACACACACATCTACCTACACATAGAGCCTCCCGGGCTGTTTAAAAAGTCATTAGCTGCGGAGACATTTGTTTTAATTAGTATCTTTTTTTTAAAGGCATCTTTCAACCACTTTAACTTTTCATGACCACTTCTGCTTAATAATCCATGTTTCTCTATTTTTTTTCCATCATCAAATTTTAACCGTCTGACTCGCCCCGAAGAAGCTTTCAGATCGACTATATTTCTAAATTGTAACAAAAAAAAAAGAGAAGTGAATGAATTAATAAATGAATAGTTCATTATCACAGGTCATCACATTAGGTTATTTGGATTGGATTTAAAATGATACTGAGCAGGCTAACGTTTGCTGAACAGCATCCGCCGTGGCCCCAGGCAGCGTTTACAGGAGAACAGTAACCATTTAAACGTCTGTGACAAGCTGAAACAGTCATGAAGCAAACTGAGTGTCACTTACACAGGATTATCTACCAAAACCTGGCTAACATTAGCCACCATCAGCTAGTGATCAATCCAGACCTCAAATTCAATTTATCATTTTCGTTTATTTATCATTTTTATCTTATCGTTACAAGACATAAACAACATAACAAGACGAAAACAACATGAAAGATTTAACAAAATGAGAAAAATGCTACAAGACATAAACAACGTAACAAGATGAA
>JAJHUR010130434.1:6696-19067 GCA_027495735.1 Lutjanus campechanus | reverse complement strand
CCCCACCCCCCCCCCCCCCCTAAAAAAAAAAAAAAGACTAGTGCAATATTTATCTCACTTCACAAAATTTTTAAGTTTTTTTCTTCTTTTTTTTTTAAGGAAAATCCTTGAAATTTTCATCAAAAGCATTCTAATCAGGCACTCCTCAGGTCAGCTAATGAGTTGGCAGGAGTGGGGCCCTCGCCGGGCGGTTCTCTTCAAAGGGCTAGCTCATTAGCGTTAGCGGCTCTGATTATGATACTTTCACATGCTCCCCTCACACACACACACACTTGTGCACACACACACACACTTGCTGGCTCACTGACGCTGTCTCCCTCTCTCTCTCCCTCTCTCTCTCTCTCTCTCTCTCTCACACACACACACACACACAGAGCTGTCATTAGCCCAGTTAGCATCATTAGCATCATTAGCAGCCAAGGTCAGTGTTTGAAGCCAGAGACAGACGAGCGACCTCCATCTTCCTTCAACCAGCCTTTCAAAATGTCTCCTGGCTACTTTAACAGCTCCAAAGTTACACTGATACAATTAGGCCAGAGGAAAAGAGGAGAGGAGAGACGAGGAAGAGTCAGGAAGAGGAGGGAAGGGAAGGGAAGGGAAGGGAAGGGAAGGGAAGGGAAGGGTGGAAAGGAAAGGAAAGGAAGCAGAGGAAATGGATGGCAGGAAACATATGACAGGAAAGGAAGGGAAGCAAATGAAATGGAAGGAAAGGAAAGGAAAGGAAGTGCAGGAAAGGAAAGGAAAGGAAACGACAAGAAAGGACAGGACAGGAAGTGGAGGAAACGGAAGGAAAGAGAAAGGGAATGGTAGGAAAAGAAAGGAAGGAAAAGGCGTAAACATTAAACAATGTAGTTGGCTAAAGAGAAAAGAAGAAAAACAAATTCCCACTTTGCCCTTCCTGCCCTTAAACTTTCCAGGTTTTTAGAAGCCAGCGAGTTTCCCACCACCTTTCTTTGCCGGCAGAGAGAGAAAAGAGTTCACATGTGATTTGCAACAACTCCACTGAGGATTAATTAAAAAAGATGAAAAAAGATGTCACCCCTCCGTGGATTATTCAGCCTTCCATTTACCTCTTGATAACATCACGTCTCGGTCTGTGTGGTGGCTCTTTGGGGGAGTTTTTCATGTTTGCTGACATTCATTGGACCGTCACTGGTGAAAGCCTGATGAATATGAATTATTAAATAATTTTCTACTCGTGTATAACATCTGCAGTGCTGGCTCTCAGGTCTGAGTCACATTTGTGACACTAAATTCCATTTTCATTTAATTGTTGTGCAATTTTTCTTGAAATATGAGCAAATTAATTATATCTTTATCTTTGTGACAGGATTACACAATGCAACACCAGGACCTCTGTTACATGAAGGTGTGTAATTGCAGCTTCACGCTTAAGATTGCACTTGTATTTTCTTTATTTTTTCTACTTTGTCTCTTCAAATCCAAATCTTGTCGTGTTTTCAGCAGTGTGTTCAAAAGGGGGGTTGATTGGCTGCAAGAAAGTTTTATAGTGGAGTTTGACCAACTTCCCTCTATCTGCTTCAGCCAGCAGCTAAGAGCCTGAGAGAGTAAATAATATTAGGAAACAAGATTTAGTAATTATCAGAACTAATAGAACAAAGCCAGGGGATTTAAATCACATATTATTCTTCATTTAAGTGACCCAGTTTAACAGGTGCACAGCATTTGGTGACCTGTCACATTAACACCGAAATGTATCTTAAACCTCATCGTTGCTAGGACTAGTTTGTTGTGTTGTGATTTAAGGTTTGCGTGGGGCAGAAGACTTTCAGATTTCAGAATCTTTTTTCAGAATCTGAAAAGTCCAACTGTAAGTAAGAAGTGCATTGTGAAGGTGTATCTGAAAAATCTTTTTCCATCAACCATCAGCCCCTACAGAAACGCACTTTAGTAAGATTACTACACTAACCATAGTTCAGTGCTCGCCAGCAGGTGAATGACAACCTCAGATTCACCCGCGTTTTGAGACGAGTTTTGTACATTTAGCTTGCCCTGTCATATATATGTATCTGCTGCCCTGTTTCCGCCTTTTCGATGCATACTTAAGATTTGGTGCCAGGTTGCTACGTCTCAGTCCCGACCTCAGACTCTGCACTGTTACTGGCTGGGGTTACACACCACTGCCCAGAAAACAGCAAAAATAAAAAATAAAAAAATAAAAAATACAGACAGATAGCAGGGTCTGTGCAGATAAAGAAACCACCACACACTTCTAGTGGGTCATAATGTTACCTGCTTTGCTGAATACTCGATTCTGATTGGTCAGTTACAGCATTGAAGAACAGACCACGGACACAGTTCTGATCATAGAGTCCGGAGGAACAATAAAATCCTTGTTACAACACTAAAATAATTTTAAAATTAAATATTTTGTGTCAAATTATTGATTTTGTGGTAAATAACAATGGAACAAGCAAGATAATGTACAGTGAGCAGGTCACTACTGCGAGATAAAAACATAAAATCATTTTAAATTCAAGAAATCATCATCCTGTCGGCCTTTATTTCACAATAATGACCTGCTCACTGTACATTATCCCTTGTTACCTGTTATCTTTCTGTGAAAGAGTTAACAAGGACTCAAATAAACTACTACTACTAGTGCTACTGTAAGTGATGAGTCAGAGGTGTTATTTTTGATTGTAGATTGTTTTTTATTTGCTGGGAAATTACTTACTTTGCCTTTACTTTTTATGCAGAAATTGAAAATGCATGCACAGTCAGGTGGATGAAAACATATCTAGTAGATTACCAGATAAACTGATTGTATATTATTTTGTAGATTTTTGTTTGTTGTGTTTATTGTTTGTTTAGGGTCTTGTAATCAATGACACTTATTTGGCTATAAAGGAGAAAGAAAGATTCAATTACAAACTAACTGATTCTGGTACTATTCAGCCCAAAGAGGGCGCCACAAGTACAGGCCAAAAACACATGCTGACATGGTCAGTGATTGGCCCAGAGGGGGGAGTGCTTCCTTTCATGAGGAGTGACATGCAACTTGTACCTTGCTGTTTATTAGTTTACAACCAGAAATGACAGATTTAAAGTTGTTTTCTGGTGACTTCAAGAAGAAATAGGCTGCAGGAAACATAAGTTTTTAATATCTTATTAGTCACAGCAGCAGCGGAAGATCTTTTCTCTGCTCTGAAGCTCAGTATGTGTGTATCATGGACACCATAATATCATGGATATCAGACTGAGGAGATGGCATTTGTTTAAACCAAGCTTTAAACCAGAATTACAGAGAGGGAAGGCTTGTCTTTTCCTCTCGTTATCCATCCGTTCCCCTCCTCCTCTTCTCCTCACTTGTTCTGTGTGGTCAGTGTGTGACAGAGGCCCCGGGCTGACTAATGGCTGTGGGCGAGATGTCTGGGAGACGGATCTGCCCCTCTAATTCACTGCTGGTGGACACACTGGATTTAACCCGGACTGACTGTGAATGTGTGTTTGAAGCAGTGTGTGTAAATGTGCTGCTGCTGTTGCTGTGTGCATGCATGCATGTACGAGTGTGTCTGTGTGTGTGTGTGTTCCCAGAGAAAGAAGCCTATTGAAAAGCCTCTCTCCAGTCTATCAGATTAGCTCCATTAGTGGATTAGCCGGATTAGCGGGTTAATTGCACTCTGCTGCTGCGTTGGTGCGCAGAGGCTAATGACGGCTAACGCTGGTTAATCACACACACAGCCGCGTTAGCCAGCTACCGCCACGTCTGGCAACATGGCACACACATTGGGGGAACCAGCGTTCACCAGCTTCCCATGAGGATTAGGAACAAGACATGTTTGCACCACAAATCTTTGCCAATAGCGTATTCTCTCTCTCCCTTTTTTTTGGCAAGGTTATCTATTTTTTATCAACTGCTGCTGCTGTGTTTGTCTTTTCTCTGAGTTTAAACAGTTAATCACATTGTTTTTACAGTTTTCAGCTGTTGGATTTAGCTTGTTTTTGCTTTTTTGTGATGGATGAGGAGTTCTGTCCAGTGAAAAGAGGACTTTAAAGGGACAGTTCAGCCCAAAAATTACAAACTTTTCCTCTTACCTGTAGTGTTGTTTATCAATCTATAATGTTTTGGTGTGAGTTGCAGAGTTTTGGAGATGCTGACCCTGGAGATGTCTGCCTTTTTTCCAATATAACGGAATTATATGGCACTCAGCTTGTGGTGCATTTGAAAAACTCTTCCCCAGAAATAATGACCTACTACTTTATTTCTATGGTAGAAAAAAATGGAGAGTTAGGGAAAGACCATGATTTTGGGTATGTTTGGGCAACAAAAGCACTTTGTCCATCTGCAGGTGTGACTACGTGCTTGCATGCACACACTGACACACAGCACAGCAATCCGTCTAACCATTCTTGGACTTTATTACAGTTAGGGTTCAGGAAAGATCGTCATTTTGGTTAAATATTAACGAAGAAATCTAATGTAACACCCACTGTTGTCTTTGGAACAATAATGAGTAGTTTCTCACAAGATTGCATACGTTGTCAGTGACATTTTTGCAACCTGCCAGGTCTGTTAATTAAAAACATTCTCTTGTAATGTTAATAGAAATGGATTTCACTCAGCATTATGCTTCACTCAAAAACACATTAGCTGTTGTACATCAGTTGCACAAACAACTCCACCAAACAACACCAAAACAATCTGGATGGATAAATAGCACTACTAGTACATTTTGGGGTGAACTGTCTCTTTAAAGACGATGTTGAAGCCAGAATCACAGTAGAAAGGGGGTCATATGACATATGGTCATATGGTTTTATACATTTATGTGACTCGTAAAATGGTTCTTAGTTCAAATAAAATCCAATCAAGTTTATTTATAGAGCACATTAAATAAGTGAGGGATAATGTACAGTGAGAGCATCGTCATGGTGCCACCAGGGTCATCAGCATCATCAGTTTAATACACAGCACCGCTTATTAAAAGACTACTTACTAAAAAAATCAGTAATGTGACAAAAAATCTATCTATGATCAAAACTGCATCCATAACAACGGTTAGATATTCAGAAACAGACTGTGAAACGCCATAATTCACCAATCAGAATCAAAGATTCAACAAACCCATGTAACAAGTTGTTGTGAACCCTGACAGAGTGATGCAAGGCACTAGATATTAATAGATTACTGTTTAAATTTGAAAATGATTTTATTGTTTCTCCAGAGTCTGTTGTTTATAGCAAATGTCTGTTATAAGAGATATGAAAGACATTTAGATGCTGTAAGTGACAAATCAGAGCAGTGAAGATAACATAACAATGGTCTCCCATACACAAATAAATACGTAAAGGAACAGGTGGAAATATAAAACAGAAGAGTAAAAAGTGAAACATGTAACTCTGTTCTGCGTGTCAGTTTAATCTCAATCAGTTTAACGGAGAAACAAGGCTCCACACTGCTTCTAAACTAAAGAACTTTGCTGCACAGTAAAGTTATTAAAAATCAGTGAGGATGAACAACAGCGTCTGTCTCTGTCTGAGCACGACATGAATATGTTTTCAGGATCGTATGCTGCTGCTGCTGCAACATGCGATCGTTATAGTCATGGAAATGGTTTGACTTAATTTGCTGTGCGAGGTGAACACTGTCTGAGTGCATCCTGTCTCAAACGACCCCCCGCTTATTGTTTATTTTATCACAGACAACAAATCAGCAGATAAATATGAATGTGTGCACATTTCAGAGGTGCTGGAAACAGCAGGAGGTGGTGGAAAAAGAGAAACTTTTCTAAACAAATACAAATTAATATTTACATGTGACAGTACATGTGGTTTTGCTGAAAATCTAATTCAGGTGGTGCGGCTCACCTCTGATACGATGGATATTAAAGCTGCAACGATTGATTGATAGTTGTCAACCATTACATTAAATGCTAACTATTTACTACTACTACATATTAGATGTGAATATTTTCTGGTTTCTTCACTCCTATGACAGTAAACTGAATATCTTTGGGTTTGAGGATGTCAACTTGGGCTTTGGGAGACACTGATCAACAATTTCCACCATTTTATAGAGCAACCAATCTGGTTATTTATCAATTTTGTATTATATATTTATTGACTGAATATACTGAATTAATTCTCAGGCAACAATCTTATCAAGTTTCATACAAATAAATAAATGGAAGGAGCAGCCTATTTCTAACAGAAGTACCTCAGTATAAGTTTTTACGTCTCATTAAATGCTGTTTAATTGCTGAATAATGTGTAGTAATCATGTATCAGGTTTATTGACCACAACAGGCTGTAGATGTTTGGTTTGATGCTGATAATTATTTCTATAGGAACAATTATATAGCATGGATCAGTGCCAAATAACACAGCATTTATAGCTTAAGATAGTTTGTAAAGTCTGTCCCCAGATCAGCCTCTGTACAAATTAAAATATACACAATACAACACAAAACATCAAACAATAGCTGTGTTCCTGAAAATGTATTTTATGTGCATTTTGAGGTATCGTATTAGAGAAGGTTCCTTGAAACTGCAAAATTCAAGAAAACTTCCTCAATTTGGCAAAAAGTTTTATGCTGCTTGAGGTGTTTTTTGTCTTTTTCAAAAAAAGACAGAAGAAGAAAACGGCATTAAATCTTATTTGGTTTTGTTTCCGGTTTGCAACTGCTACTTCTTCTACCATGTTTATTCGCTCCCAACCAGTTGATGGAAACGCGCCTAATTCACATTTTCTTTCTGTCTTTGTGATATTTTAAAAGTTTGCTTCAAATTCACCTGCCAATTCTATGGAAACACTAACAATGTTACAATAACATTAACATAAAAACTGATTTCTCTTTAAAAGCTGGTTCAACTTGAGTTTTTAAATAATCCTATTTTGGATTTTTTGAAGCGGGGTCATATGAGCTTTCACCACTTTTAATTATTGTCAGACACCATTTTTTTCTGACAGGAAACTGCCGTTACATATCGGTCTCTTCAAACCAACCGAACTCCATAGGAGAAATCAGTATTGTTATTATTAGTGTTATTATGTGACTTCTATGTTTTAAAAGGATAGTTCGGATTCACCAGAGTCACACAATATCAAAAGAAAGCTAACAGATCGAGGCAGCAGTAGACCAGCAACTAATATGTTCTGTACGGTAAAATGACTGATTTCACCTGTGGAGTTTGGTTGGTTTCCCATCAGAAAAGGTTATCTGACAAAATAGTAAAGCTGTGAAAATATTGCAAATGTAGCATAGACTTAAACTGATATTGTGTTTTTAGGTGGTGGAACATCTCTGGGGGTGTGCCAAGGTAATACACTGACCATCAGTAAGTACAACCATAGTCATACAACCTCACTTCAAACAAGGAGAACTATCCCTTTAACTATCCCTTTAACCAATATTATATAACTATCCTTTTAACCAATATAATATTTAACCCAACATGTTTTGTTCATTTTTATGTGCATGATAGATTTTTTAAAATAACTTTACACTGCTGTTTCACTCCAAATTTAAGTGAACGTGACAGACAGTGTTTTCACCACATATGATCTCCTTCAGGTGTGGTTAAAAAGTTGTCAGTGCATTAAAAAATGATCAATATCTGCGAACAATATTGGCTAATACAGGCATATCAGCGCCAAATCAAACATTAAAACAACACACACTGGTATATACTCTTAATTCACAGTGAAATTCTGGTAAAGTCGTCCCCGTGTGCGCTGCGGTGCAGCCCTGAGCCCTGCTGGATCAACACCGGGGGCAGATGTGTAAACAAAACCCAAATCAACCCCAATCAACCGCCGCTGCACAAATGAAAAGAAAGAGATAATCGGTCAAAGCGGCGCTACGTGATATGTTGCCGATGTGGTGTTGGGAGCTGAGTGAGCGCGGTGTTATTGATGCGGCAGCCAATGAGGTCTGACACATGGCTTCAGGACAGGAAATGCCAGGGGTTATGGGTAAAATGGGTGTTAGCGAGAGTGTGCAGGAAACCAGAAGCACACCCACACACCTATGCACATCGCTCGCACGCAAAGACATAAGAAGCGCACACACACACACACACACACACACACACACACACGCACACACACACACCCACACACACAGACTTTCCATATATTCAGTGGGCACCTCGGCCTCATTAAGGGGAAGTGAAGGGCTCCCTGCTCATCTTTTAAAGATAAAACAAAGTGCTGTGATGTCATACCTCATCAGCCTTCGCCAAGGAGACGAGAAGCACTTTAGCAGAAAGAGCAGAGTGTGTGATCGCCTGAACGCACAGACCTCCCTCTGACACTCGCTCTCTTGCTTTCTTTCTCACACACATACACACACACAAGTATACACACACACATAGACACACATCCACTCACAATCGTGGCAGCACTGGATGGTGGATGAGGGATGCATGTTGGTTTGGGGCTAAACATGATATCTCCTTTCCCCAGGGCCAGCCAATCAGAACAAGCTGCCAGGGAAAAACAGCAAAAGCACTCAAGACCGGACCAGAAGAAAACACACACACATAAACACACTAACAGGCGCTGCAAAAACACACACTCCTGCACTCCAAAACTCCCTCCAAGCAAGCATCCATCCAGACAAAGAAATGCTTCTGCAGACACACACAAGGTCTTAACTTCACCTTCATCATTATCAGATTCATCAATAGCCCAAATATCAGCAGCTACACACTATCAGCAGTACACGAGAGTACAAAGACGAGCATCGCCGTCGATGTTCTTAGAGTTGCACCAGCGCCTGCGGGGGGTGGGACCTTAGGGTGGGAGCTAGGGGGTATGGGGCACAGGAAGTAAGTACCTGGGAGGCAGCAGTCAGGGGAAGTGCCTAGAGGTCCCGGGGCCCAGGGAAGATAGAGTCACCGCTATCGGCTCCGTTCAGGCGCAGGAGGGGGAGAAAGGATCGGGGCTAAGTGTTTCCAGGGGAAGTGTAACAGCAGAGGGGATGTCGTTAGGAGGGTGAAACCGTGGAAACCAAACCGCCATAAAGAAGAAAAAGATGACAAAATAGAGTTAAATGGTGGTGTGAGTGTATCAGTGCAAGAATTTCACTTTTTCTCACCGGGCATTTGTTCTTCTCTTCATCTGATTTTTTATTTTTTTTTATTATTATTTTTTATTCGGGCTGTTTTTGTTGCCGTGTTTGCTGAACTGTGTGATAATATATGTGTCAAATACTGGACCATAAATATACAGAAACTAAACCATTTTCATCTATAATATACCAGTACATGAATATCAAATATATTCACACTACATACTTATTTATATTTTTTCTGCTCAATACTGGTTCATTTTTTAACTGCCTAGTCCACAACTTCACAGACTCTCTTACAGGTATGGTGGCCTGCAAGGGACAGTGGTCTCATTCAAGTGAGATATATAAAAAAATAAAAAAAATAAAAAGTTTTTTAAAAAATTGAATAAAAATGATGTAGTTTTAATATAAACTCGGGATGGAGCTCAAATGCATGTATTTTCAATTTTAATTAAATTAAATTAATGAGTCTTATTTTATTTATCTTTTAGTCTGGTGGTTCTAAAACTGGGGGGTGGGACCCTCTGGTGGGTCATGGAGTCACTTCAGGTGGGGTGTGGATGACCATGGGAAAAATTTGGAGTGAAATGAAGTTTGATGATTCTCGTGTCCACTAAAATTCAGCTTTCATCCTTTTTTTTATTAGTTCCTTCCTCTATCATTGTTCAAGTTATTATTTTCAACATTTCACAAAAAACCTCATATATCACTCACTCTCTGTCTGTATTTCCTGATTGTTTCTCATTATTTTGCTGTCACCAAACCAAAACGTTGGTATCTGACATCCTGATGCGTTCACTGACTCTACCTTTAATGATTTTTTTTTCCTTTTTTTTTAAGTGGGCTTGGGGTTGTGAACTTTTTTTGGCCTCTGAAGACAGGCATCCCAGAAAAAGTTTGAGAATAAAATGACTAAAATGATTAATTTACTATCAGTCATCATTTTTATGAATCTAATCATTCATCATTTTAGCACTGAACACAAACTCACCTGTTAAAAGGTGCACGTATTACTGAAATACCAAGCAATTTCATCATCTGACATATTTAAAAAATCAGTTCCCTCATTGTCACAAATTAGATTACAGTGATAATTTTCTCTTATGTGCCTGATAAATCATTTTTGCACTATAATTTATACTTTAACTGCTCTTCTGCCCTCTATATGACAAAAAACTGTAAAAACTGTAACAAAGTACATTTACTTAAATACTATAATGTACTTTAGTCCAAACTTTATTTTAACATGGAAATACATTGAGGTAGAAACCTCATTTACAATGCAGCAAGTACAAAACAGTACAAATTAGGTACAAATTTGAGATATATGTACTTTATTTAAGTATTTCCCTTTTATGCGTCTCTATGTTTCTACTTCAGGACTATTTAGGGGGAAATATTTTACTTTTTACTCCACAGCATCATTATCTGTCATTATGAGCAAATAATCCACATATAAAACATATTAATTCGCCTATAAAATATGATGAATTGTTGAGATTAAAGCAGTTAAATCTCCGCCTGGACCAACAACATTAAAATGTTGTTAAGACGTTTTTGCATCAGGAATATAATCCAATAATAAAATGTGACATGATAAAATACTAACAAGGAGTATTGTATTGTGCTCTGTAAATTTTGCCAATAAAACAAATGTTTATAATTCCTAGTCATTTTTTGAACTGCAACGATTAATCGATTATTAATCGACTATTAAAATGAGTCGTCAATAATTGATTTATCTTGTTGAGACATATTTAATTAAAAAATGTCAAAATTCTTTGATTTTAATTTCTCAAATGTGAATATTTTCTGGTTTCTTTACTCCTCTCTGACAGTAAACTGAATATCCTTGGATTGTGGACAAAACAAGACATTTGAGGACGTCACACTGGGATTTGAGAAACACTGATCGACATTTTTTCACCATTTTATGACATTTTATAGACCAAACAACTAATCGATTAATCAAGAAAATAACCATCAGACTTAACGATAATGAAAATAATCATTAGTTGCAGCCCTAGCAATTATTTTACCTTGCGTTATTACTACTTTTACTTGAGTAAACACCTCATACACGTCTGTATATTGTACATTTAAATTCAGTCTCTACCATCATCGTGAGGGTGTCAAACTGTAGAAATACAGAAAAAAACAGCTTAAATAATATGAAGTCTGACAGTAACAAGTCAAACTAAAAGCTGCCGCTTTGCTCTCAGTTGTGTGACTTTTACTTGAACCTCCCCACTTAAGTGTAAACTCAGAGACACCCTGAAAACTGCCCTGTGATGAAACGTCTCCTGTCACACACACACACACACACACACACACACACACACCAGGGGGAAGACTAGTTATGCAATGCGAGGGGCCGGAGTCACATTGTAGAACTGGAGCTACTTTTCTGGGGAAAATTATTATAAAAATCATAGCGGCGTCAGTCTGGGAAACAGCAGATTTGTGAATCTATGAGCAGCAGCAGCAGCATCATCCGAGTCGAACCGTCAAACCACAGCTGAGGTGGAGCTCACTGACAGAGGATTAGAGAGGAGAGACTCCCGGGTTTGTTTGAGGAGTCGACTCCATCGCTCTTTGGTTTGCCTGTGGGTCTCACTTGGTTGTTGACCCCTTATAGATCTTGACAAGAGTTTTCTCTCACTTTCTGTTACATCACGCCGGCGTGCCGAGACGCCAGCGCCAGTAAATAAATAAATAAATGAAAGATTCATTCAAGAGCATCGACAGCAAGAATGTTAGATTTTCTTTTTCCTTTTTTAAACAACAATTACTGATAATTAGCCTGCACATCAAATGTAAAATGAATAAAAGAGCAGTGAGGAGCGGGATGTGTGAGGAACGGGGCGGGGGTGAGGTGGGGTAGGGGTATTTGGCGATGGCAGGGTCATTATAGGGTGCAGAACAGTGTGGAAGAGGGGGCACCGGGGCAAGGAGGAGGAGGGGGGGTGGTCGGTGGGGGTGACAGTTGAGGGGATTTGCGTGGGGTGAAGGCTGGGTGTGATGGGGGGGTGCAGCTTGGAGGCTGGTGTGCGGCGGGGGTGAGGGCTGGTGGGGAGGTGGGGGTATCAGTGGGGAATGGTGTCAGCTGCAGAGGCAGCAGGGAAAGCCGACATCTTAATAAAACAGCCTCGGGCTAAATCCCATTAAAGGCCTCAGAGCCTGTTACCACTGCTGGCCAGGTAGCACACACACACGTAACACACATAACACACACACACATACACACACACACATCATATACTTCTGCCTGCGCGTACACACACACACACACTCACACACACACGTGTCTCTTATATATGGATCCATGTG
>JAJHUR010130433.1:0-27491 GCA_027495735.1 Lutjanus campechanus | reverse complement strand
GGACACTTCCTCTAGCTCTTCCGGGGGGATCCCGAGGCGTTCCCAGGCCAGCCGAGTGACATAGTCCCTCCAGCGTGTCCTGGGTCTACCCCGGGGCCTCTTCCCGGTGGGGCATGCCCGGAACACCTTCCCAGGAAGGCGTCCAGGAGGCATCCGGTATAGATGCCCGAGCCACCTCAGCTGGCTCCTCTCGACGTGGAGGAGCAGCGGCTCTACTCTGAGCTCCTCCCGGGTGACAGAGCTCCTCACCCTATCTCTAAGGGAGCGCCCCGCCACCCTGCGGAGGAAACTCATTTCAGCCGCTTGTATCCGAGATCTCGTTCTTTCGGTCATGACCCAAAGTTCATGACCATAGGTGAGGGTAGGAACGTAGATTGACCGGTAAATCGAGAGCTTCACCTTTCGGCTCAGCTCCTTCTTCACCACGACAGAACGGTACAATGACCGCATTACTGCTGCCGCTGCGCCGATCCGCCTGTCAATCTCTCGCTCCATCCTTCCCTCACTCGTGAACAAGACCCCAAGATACTTGAACTCCTCCATTTTTTCCGGTCGAGAACCATGGCCTCGGACTTGGAGGTGCTGATTCTCATCCCAGCCGCTTCACACTCGGCTGCAAACCGCCCCAGCACAAGCTGAGGGTCCTGGCTTGAAGGAGCCAGCAGGACAACATCATCCGCAAAAAGCAGAGATGAGATCCTGTGGTCCCCAAACCGGACTCCCTCCAGACCTTGGCTGCGCCTAGAAATTCTGTCCATAAAAATAATGAACAGAACCGGTAACAAAGGGCAGCCCTGCCGGAGTCCAACATGCACTGGGAACAGGTCTGACTTACTGCCGCCACTTCTTTCACACAGTTATTTATCTTTAAACATTTCACAAAAAGGCTCATCACAGAACGCAGGAGCTGCTCCTCACTCAGTTACTTACTTTGTCATATTGTGTGACTTTGGTGAATCTGACCTTTTAAAACACTGGAGTCAAACAAACTAACAGATGGAGGCATCAGTTTCCCAGCAGCTCCTGTGTTCTGTGAGATGAAAAACTGTGAATTCAGTTTGGTTGGTTTACAGACAGTGATATTTGTCTTATATAACTGTGGTTTCCTGTCAGAAAAGTCTGTCTGACAGAAAGGTAAAGTGGTGAAAATATTCTAAGTATAGCGTACACTTAATATTGTTTTGGTTTTTTTTTAGGTGTCAAAAATATGTGCATGTAAAATATGTGTTGCTGCTGACCCCGTCCACAGCAGGACACTGATTATCTACAGTACGTGTACTTCATACAACCACACTTGAAATAATGTGAACTGTCCCTTTAACAGGCTCAGACATGAGTCTGTGGAGCTCTCTGAAAACCTTGGATGTGAACTGATGTCTCCGCTCTGCAGGGTAATAGAATGAATATTAATGTTAATAGAAATATGGACTAAATAAGACGACATTATGCTACATCATTAGACGCTAATTGAAACATGCAAAGCAGACACGCAGACGTAAACAGAACATGCAGGTGAAGGTAGATTCAATATTAGAACAGACTCACCTTCATGAATGGAGCGTTGTATTAACGTTAGTCTGGTGTTCCTAACAAACCGTCTGGACACTGACAGCGTGTGATGTCATCAGACCAGCTGAAGAATGAATTCATTTCATGGGACATTAAAGACGGAAATGAAGAGATTCAACTGTTTGTTTTTTACAGTTGGTGGAAGAAGTACTCAGATATTTTTACTTAAAGCAGCAACAAAGTAGCAAAACTCTGTTACAAGAAGGCCTGGGGAATAATGGATTACATGTAATGGGATTACATAATTAGAGTACCAAAAAAGTAACTGTATTCCATTGCAGTTATAAAAAATAAGCCGTAATCAGACTATAGTTATATTTCATGAAAATGGAGATTATCAGCAGGATTGTAATATAAACTATGTTTTAAAATGAAGAACGATATACCTTCATGTGCAGTGTGCTCACATTACAACTCCAAAAACCACAAACGTTAGCTACACACACCTGCTAATGTTAGCTGAACAGAACAACCACTAACATTAATGATAATAATAATAATGTTAGCGACTGGCCTGTATTGCTAACATTAGCAGTTGCTCTGTGTAGAACCCTCCTGTAGATGGCGCCCATGTCGGAGTTTCTTTTGTCTCATCAAAGAGAAGCAAAAATAACACAGTGACAATTGTTGTTATGATTTCTGTCCAAGTCTTTTTTTGTTTTAAATTAAGAATCAAAATCAAATAAATAAATAATTAAATAAATAAATAAATAAATAAATAAATAAATAAATAACACGATTACTCGAAATTAAAGCATCTTAATAAAAAGTTGTATTTTGGTCCCTGCTCTCCTGGATGTACAGAGGTTTGGTGGTTGAGTTTGAGCGAGAAAACAGCTGATGAATTTTTAAAACGAGGTCATTGAAGATTTAGTGGAAAATGAATAAAAAGTGATCCACAGTTCAGTCACATGACAACTGACTCGTGTTGTTGTGACTGTGGAAAAGGTGAGAACTTTGAGTTAAAGAAACTGGAAAACCTGAAGATAAAACAATAAGAAGTCTACAACAGATTTTCCATCCACCCGTCTGTCTGTCTGTCTGTCTGCCTGTCTGTGTCTCTTTAGAGGATTATCTCCACAAACACTGCAGCTCTGTCTATTGTTCGTCCTGTCAGGACTGTGTGACCTCTGACCTCTGTGAGGGGAACATGTTGATAACTGAGTTCTGCTGTCAGCTCATTTCTTCTTCTATACGTCTTTAAAATTAATTTAATTCAGCAAAAAATATATTCTGTCAAAACACAAAGAGTGTTGGTGAAGAACTGCGTCCCTATTGGACGATTCTGCGCCGACAAAGGAAGTAGTTTGTCTTCACATCACCATGACGACAATACAGGAACTTCTATCTTCGGTCACCATCATCTTCATCACTTTCTTCAGATGCTCATAAACAAACACATTAGTGGCGGCTGGTTGCCGTGGTAACACATTAACAGTGAGTGGCCGCTGCTAAGGAGCCTGTGGCATGAACACACACTCACACACAGGGGGGGCATGATGGGAAGGTGATGACATCACACTTCCTCCCTGTGATGCGTACAGTTTTTGTTTCCACGCTGAGTCACTGAGTGAAAACAGTTTAATTTAATGTGAAGAGAAGTTAAAGTGTTACTGGAAAATGGAAAAGCAAATGAAAGAAATTAAAGTTTAAACAGTGGAGTTAATGACAGGAGCATTAGTCACAGGCAGCATTATTGGCTTTATTACTCTGTTAATATTACAACATTATTAAAGTCCAGCTCAGAGAAAATCAATCTGAACTCATTAAATCCTCTGGCTGTATGTTACTGTCACGTTAAAGGTATAATCTGCAATATTTTCCTTAAAACAATGTATAGACTCATGTAAACATAATCCCTGTGTGCCGGTGTGTGTATCTGCAGAGATCCTGCAGAACCTGATTTCCTTATTTTCTCTCCTTGTTTTGCTGCTCGGGACGTTTCACCAACCCTGAACGTTGGTATTTGATGTCCTGATGTGTTCACAAACTCCTGCTTGTCAACCTCTGCAACAGCGATCCACAGAGAAATCACGGAAACCACGGACCGGCCAGATGAGAGCTCAGCGTCTGTTTTTTTGAACGTTTGAAATTAAAAAGTGGGTTTATCATCAAGTTTGCTTGTGCAGCAGTGACCACAGAGGAGTCAACCGCACCGTTTACTGTAAGATTGTCTGTACATGTTGACTGCTGACCGGAGGACAAATGTAGGAAAGAATCGACTTCTCTGGTGAGTACTGGCACACAAACACACAGTCTTGGGGCTTTGACACTGGCATTTTTGGCTGCATTGAGCCAAACCATGTCACACTCATTTGCATTTCCAATTTTTATCGCGCTGAGCCACGCCCAAGATGGACCAACTATGGAGCGGGGCCAAAGCAAGCCTGACTCAGCTCCAGGCAGGCTGCAGTGACGTCTCACCGACTGTGGCCAAACCATGACGAGCCTCGTTTTCTTGCCCTCAAACAAGTGAGTGTTGTGATACTGAGCTTGTGTGTGCAGGAGAGCAGAGAGAAAGACGTTTTTAAAAAGTCTCTTTACTTCAGCTCGGGAGTGTACCTATGTTCCCTGGGTCCTATGTTCCCCACTTTGTATGTGACCGGGGAACATAGGACCCTTTTTTTGAAAAAGGGCCCTATGTTCCCCGCTTTTCCCCAAAAAGGCCCAGGGGAACATAGGACATTTTTTTTTTTTTTAAAAAGGGTCCTATGTTCCCCGGTCTGTTATTTTTAAAATAGCCTACTATATAATGTTGATATTTATTTAATATTTTTTAATAGGCTTATGTACAGGGCATATGATGCAGATATCCAAATAGGCCTGTAGAGAACAGGCTGCAAATTGGCTTTCGTTTTTGCAAATGAACGGAGAAGTTGCTTGATGTCTATGTAATGTTGACAGTGATCATCCCTCCAAAAGAAAATAGAAAATAGCACACTGAATTTTTAATCTGAGCGTGATAGTCATCTAACCCTAACCCCTAACCCCTAACCCCAGTCACACAATTCAGCAGTTATGGAAATTATGGTGGAAAAAATAAGCCCTAAATATTATAGGACCCGTTAAGGAAAAGCTGGGATCACAGTTTCCTGGTTTGTTCATCAACTGGCAACAGTGGGGAACATAGGACCCTTTTTCTAAAACATTCCCCGGTCACATACAAAGCGGGGAGGGAACATAGGACCCTTTTTGGGAAACAGCGGGGAATATAGGACCCGGGGAACATAGGGATGACCCCCTTCAGCTCTCAGTACTTCTGCACCTTCACACTGAATCTTTATGTTTTGAAACAGTTTCTCGCCTCTGTTGCCGTTTGTACTTGCAGGTATCTGCTTTATTACACATAGCTGATGACTGTCGGTCTGCGCTCGCTCTCGAGTGCCTCCGTAAACTGTTGCGTCCTGTTTGTCTGGTAGGAGCTCAGAACCAAGAAAAAAGAAACTTAACTCAGATGAGACTCAACAATCACCTGTTTTTAAGCTTTTTACTCTCTGGAGATTTAATGTCATGTTTTAATACAATGTGCAATATTTCTGTCACTTCATCATGTGCTGTCTTACAATCATTATCTTGTACAATATAACTTTTTTGCTACTTCTCAATATTACTTTACCATTACTACTTTTTCTACTTAGCTACTTTAGTACTTATTTAATTCTACTGTTCCACATAGAACTTTGAAAGACAGATTTGAAAACATGAATTAGTCCTTTAAACCTGTGTTACCTGCATTAAGATGAGATTTAAAGCTGTTTTAAAATAAACTTTCTGAACAGGGGCTGACTTCTGTAAAACAACATGTTTTATTAAATTCAACAAGAATCATATTCACAAAACAAAAATAATGTTATCACAATATATCAGGGGATTGAACAATTACAGGAGGAGAGTATGTACAACTGAGAACAGGAACACTTCTAGATGATGTGGTCAGACTGTAAACACTAATCATCATTTAATGCAGCGTGTTTGTACATCTACACTTAAATTCATCGTTTCATAAAGAATATAAAGAAAATGTTCAGAGCTCCTGCAGTGGCGACTTTATGACAGAAGACAAAGAGTGCACTGCTGAGAGAATCATCCAATCAGAGAGCTCCACACTCTGTTGCCGTGCAGAAAATAAAATATGTCCATCTTCTTGTTTGTTTTTCTCATTTATTTCAAGTTTTCTCTGAGCGCCATCTGGTGGCTGTTGGGAGGAACTGCAGCTTCTTCTTCTTCTTCTGTGGTGTTTCAGCTCCACCCTCTTCTGGCAGTGGGAGGTACTGCAGCTCCCATCGTAGTAGTATTAGTAATATTAGTATTGGTGACAGCAGTGTGAGCAGTACTACAGTAGAAGTAATTAGATGTTTGTAGATAATGGATGCAGTAACAGATGCAGGACTCACAGCAGTAGTAGCAGTAGTGCTTACAGAAGTAGAAGTAGCAGTGCTACTTAGAATTTATAACCATTAGTAGATACTATAATAACAGTTATAACAGTGGTAGTACTTGTGTACAATGCACATAGTACTACAGCACTACTTATTTTACTGTTAGTATTAGTAGATTAATACTAGTAGAAACAGGATAACAACCACTAATACTACTACAGGCAAAGGCAGGGGTGGAAGCAACTAATTACAAATTCACAAGTTACTGTAATTCAGTAGTTTTTTTGGGTACTTGTACTTTTATGAATAGATTTTCAGGTTTGTAGTTTAACTTGTACTTAAGTATTAATTTCACCATATAATCTTAGTTATCTTCAAAATCAGAAATGAGTACAAAACTTTCATCTACATTTTTAAAATACTTTTTTTTACTTGAGTAGTTTTCTGACTCCAGTACCTTTACTTGTAATTGAGTGATATTTTAGAAATGTAACAGTACTTGTACTTGAGTACAGACTTTCAGTACTCTTTCCACCTCTGGGTAATAGTATTCATAGTTGCTGTTATAGTACATAAGCAGTTGTATTCACCCATTTTTCCTCCATCCTGCAAAATCTCATAAGAAAATAATTAAATTTTTACTGCAGTACATAGAGTATAGCAGGTACTTTTTAGTAAATATAAAGTTTTACATTTAGAAGTGGATGTACTCTCATGTAGTTTTATCTGATCTTTTAATATAACATGAGTTGTTTTACTCTTCAGAACGAGTACCTTTACCTTGGGTACGCATGTACATTTTACTACTAGTACTTTTGTGACGTTAACTGCTCTCAGTGCAGGAGTGTTAAA
The DNA here is from genome assembly GCA_027495735.1 of Lutjanus campechanus. Taxonomy (NCBI): domain Eukaryota; kingdom Metazoa; phylum Chordata; class Actinopteri; order Lutjaniformes; family Lutjanidae; genus Lutjanus; species Lutjanus campechanus. Next base: position 20,691 of record JAJHUR010130433.1, on the reverse strand, counting down.
GGGATACTTCAGGTTTTTTGAAGTACACAGCCTTCTCTGATGGGAAACCACCGGTATCCAAATCAACCAAACTCCATTGGCAAAAACAGTAATTTTACCTGACAGAGCACAGAAGTTGTTGGTCTACCGCTGCCTTGATTGGTTAGTTAGTTTGTCTTATTGTGTGACTTTGGTGAATCTGAACTAAACCTTTAGATATTGAAGTCACACAATAACACAAACAAACTAACAGATGGAAGCAGCAGCAGACCAACAACTCCCGTGTTCCTGTGAGGTAAAATGACTGTTTTTATCAATGGAGTTTGGTGGGTTTGAAGAGAGAAGTATTTATCTTATATAACAGTGTTTTCTCAACAGAAAAGTCTGTCTGACAGGAAAGTAAAGTGGTGAAAATATCCTAAATATAGTGTATGCTTAAACTGGTATTGATTATTTTAGGTGTCTAAAATACATGTTGCTGCTGACACTATCCATTTGGATAAGTACCTCATGCAACCCCACTTCAAATAATCTGAACTGTCCCTTTAATGTAGCAGTAAATGTCTTTTTGACATTGAGACGTTGCTAGTTTTATTTAAAGGATGTAGAGGAGAAGAAGTAGTAACTGCAGTAGTAACAGTAGTAGCAACGGAGCAGCAGTAACATACAAGAAAATACAGGAAGAGATGATGCTGAGAAACACTTAAGGTCTAACTAACATACTCATTTTATAAATTAGTCAATTAACTCTTGATCACAACTGTTTGAGGTGTCAGACAATCAGATATGAGGATGTTCTCTTTGCTAATTCGAGCTCTGACACTGTTTTAAATTCAGATTAAGGAACTGAAGTCATAAGACTTTTTATAGCAGAAGGTGCACTCTGTTTGGTCAATACTGCAACACGTGGCTGCTCATTAGCATGAAGTTGTTCTCTTTAACCGTGTGTTGCCTTCAGGCTCACTGCTGGTGTGTAGGAGGAGCAGAGTTCTCAGCAGTAGGAGTATCAGTAGTGTTAGCAGGAGCAGCAGTATTTACAGGATCAGTAGGATCAGCAGCAGCAGTGTTGATGGTGTTTATGGGACTTTCATGCAAACTCGACAGCGGCTGATCAGAGTTCCTTCAAAGTCTCTAGAGTCCCTCTCGGACTGAGGCTCCGGCTTACTGCAGGACGAGAGACATACACAGACAAGGTGTTACAGGAGAGAGAGAGAGGGAAGGAGAGAGGGAGAGAGGGAGAGAGGGAGAGAGGGACAGCACAGTTTCTTCAAACAAGTAAAAACAAGAATCAGGTGACTTGTTCAGGAAAACTGAAAACTGAAATGAAAAGCTCGTCTGGTTCCGGTTACGTAGAACAGGCAGCAGGTTTCTTTTTAGTTGTTATTAGCTTCTACAGCTGCTGGTCAAACAGCTGCAGTACACCGTCTTTATGGTCAGTTTTTATGCACTACAGAAATAATATTTAGGATCTTATGATTGACCTTTTGGTTGAATGATAGTAGGGGCGGCCAGCACACCGGTTTGTCACTGTCACCAGCATGGGCTCTGACTTAAATATAGGGCGTGCAAAAAATATCCTGTGCCTATTAAATGTTAGATGTGGTTAGGAGTCGGGATAATATTGTATTTTTGCCAAAAATGACATTTTCTATCTTGGGAACAGGAGCTCACTATCCTGATGTAAGTGTGTTCCAAACCTGAACATCATTTCAACATTAATCAGTGTTATAATGAACCGCATGTCGAGCACAGCTTGACCTGTTGTGTTGTTTGTGACTTTGTGTGCTGTTGGTTGTGTATTCTTATGGGTTTAAAAAAGAGTTTCTGTTTTACATGCTCTGCTTTTGACCCTTCATGTGTGGTTGACAAACTAAAAACAGAATACTGACTCACACTGGCACCCCAAGCCCCAGTCATACCGTTACAACCTAACCTTGTAGTTTTGGTACCTAATTTTACCCAAGACCTTTAACAAGTTAATGAAAGTGTACCCGACGGTGAACCTGTCCTGGTACCTGAACATGTCATAGGGGTCGAGAGCAGCCAGCCAGTAGCTGTACGAGTCCATGTAGTAGTTGCAGGTTCCTCTGCCGTGACACTCGATGAAGGGAACCCTCCTGAAGTTTTCCAGACAGGATCCAGGAGAGGCCAGAGGCTGACCTGACCCCTCCGAACCCACTCCTGTTTCCTGGAGATCAAGAGCATTGACAGCAAGGGTCAAAGGTCAAAGTGACAATTCACACAGTACAACCATGATCATGTATCTCTGAGATACAACACGAGCAGGTCCTGAACTCAGCTCCGATAACAGAGGTCCTGTTCACACCTGGTGTCTCCATGTGCATCTCAGTGACCACTTGTGACCAGATCTCACTTCCCCACTCAGTGTGCAAATAAACATGTACAGGGCTGGGGTGACTTGTAATGATCCCATTTGTAATCGATGACATCAATTACAAATAGGGTTATTACAATTAATCAATGATCGATTAATTGGTCGTTATCAAATAAAAAAAATGAACAAAAGCCAAAGTGCTCAATAAATAAAGATTATTATTATTATTAAATGACATTTTAAATGAAAACAATCTGACGGTGTTATCTCACCATCACAAAGGAGTATCCGGTCCACAGTGAGTCCCAGTTTGAAGGACAGTCTGGTGTTAAACGGGTCTGACTGTGGACGGCGATCACGTTGGCTCTGGCCTCACACACAGTGCACCTGTCATCATGGAAAACATGGTGAACACATGTTGTTTGGTAGCACAGATCCATCTGGAAGTTTGTTTTGCTGAGTGTGTGTGTGTGTGTGTGTGTTACCGGCTGATATATTTCTCCAAAGATCTGCCGGAGATGAACGGTGTGTTGCTGGGCTGTTGCTCCTCGGTGGACAGCCAATAGGAGTAGTCATTGCGTGAGGCGTAGCGACAGGTTTTGTCGGGGCTACAGAACAGGAAGGGCATGGTGCTAAAACGAGGCAAACAACTGCCTAAAGTACCTGCAGAGAGAGAGAGAGAGAGAGAGGGGGAAAAAGTGATTTGGTTTGATTTAGCGACAGAGTGAACTCTGTGTCTGAAAATGTTATGGTTTGGGGCTTTTCATTCACTTATTTCCTGTTTCATTTTGAAAGACTCTTTGAAAGTACTCACTGTACTCAGAATGGCACCTGTCAAAATACTATTGGAACATATTGGCCAAAATGCAATCTTAGAACTCATCAGCTATCATCTTAAGAGGATTTAGCTTTTTATAGTTTTTTTGTATTATTATCTGCAGTTACATGCAGATATCTGTTCATAGAGATTAGCCTCCACCTTCATTCTTGAGTCTTGAGTTGCTAATCGGACAGTAAACAATGACCGGCGCAGGGAAGAGGAAGTCTTGGCTACAGTAGAAACCCCCCAAACATCGGCCACCCCCTTTTTGCTCTTTGCTCCAGTGACAGTTGACCAAGCAGAACCTCTGTCAGTGTTTTCCTCTTCTGTTTCCTGTACTTGATAAGCTATGTGCTAGAGTTGTGTATGTTGAAAAGATAAGCACATTTTAAAGCTAGCAAACAATTGATTAGTTTGACTCGTCGGATGCACACTGCGGATATAAGTTTGCGATTGGTCGCTTGCTTCAAGTGGCATTGTGGCGTCCGCTATCTACATTTTCAAAGTCCCTGGAAAACAAGAACAACCTCTGAGCTGCAAATTAGTGCCTGTGATACTAATAGTATGAGTGTAAACAAGCTAACAGTTGTTAGCTTTTCTTTTGATGCGATGTAGTAATTTTAATATCAGAGCTTAATACCAATGTGCAAAAGTTCCACCAAAACAAGTTCCCCCTCGACACTATGTCGCAGCAACACCATTGCTGCATCCTGGGCTTAGCTCCGCCCAACACGTTTGTGATTGGTGTAAAGAAATGCAAACAACCTATAGCAGAATGTGTACGTGTGGAGATCTGAGATCTGAGCGCTGCGGAGAGACGTCTGGCTATGAGAGACTATCAAGCGATGTAGATTAGCTAGCTAGTTAGCTAGCGTTTAGCTAACATTAACTAACTTAAGATGTGACTCTATAGGCCTATAGAATATCAAAGTACAGGAAACAGGACAGAATAATTTTAAAGTCTAAAAATGTGAATGCAGTAGAGTCAAAAGTAAAGTTGAATTATTAAGTAGCATTGAATAAAAGTAGCCAATAAAAATGCAAGTGATGTGCTCTCATGTTACCCAGGTCTTGTCCGTGAGCTCGGTTGTTTCCGTTGATGAACAGCAGTGAGTATCCACTGTACAGCATATTAGATCCTGGAGGGCATTCTGGGATATTGAGATTCTGGCTGTGTCTGGTGAACAGGAAGCCGTCCTGCTCTGGTGGATTCGTGCAAGGACCAGGTGGACCTGAAATACCTTTAGAGCCCTTCTCACCTCGTAAACCTTTGATACCTGTTGACAGAGTCATTTCTCAGTGAAAAAAAATGGTTCCCCACGTATTATCTCTTGATGAGTTAATAATTAATGATAAAAAAAAAAACAATATTAAAATGCATAATCCCGCCTGTACCCCGTCTGTTTGTTTAAAATCTGACAAGAGATCAGATTTCTGACCTTTTGTTCCTGGGGGTCCTGGGTCTCCCTGTTCCCCTCTCAATCCTGGCTCACCACAGCCTCCTTTTTTGCCACCGTTCCCAGATTCGCCCTTCGGACCTGCAGCCAAACACACACAAATACTCAATTTAAAACTCCATTTACTATGTTGTTATCTAAAACTTAATTTACTCTCTTCGCACTAAAGCCTGATGATTGAGACTGAAATATTATTCCAGACCCACCTGGACATCCAGCTTTCCCAACTCTGCCTGGGGGCCCCGCGCCTCCTTTGGGTCCCTGATCTCCAGGAGGGCCTTTTTCCCCTGGGAACAGCTTCACCTCTATGGTCGCATCATCTCCCCTCTGGCCTGTAGAGGGCAATATTCAGCACTACATTCAATACTACATTCAGCAGTAATAGTACTCACTGGCACTGTATCACAGCGGGTGTGTGGCTACTGTGATTGGACAGTTTGCTGTCCGCTGTGTGATGTCACCGTATTACCTCTCCGCCCAGGTGGTCCTGAAGGTCCTTTCGAGCCGACACAACCTGGTGGTCCATTCTCCCCCTTCACACCTGAAACCAAAGTCCACAGAGGCAAGTACGACGTTAACTTTCCCTTCAGACAAACTAATGTGGCAGCAACGTCTCTTAAATTTACACCAAAGTTTATCTTCCGAAAGTTTCAAACGGGACGGAAATATCAGAGCCGGCCCATCAACAGCTTGTTCACCTCAGGATGATGACCATGGATGTCATGGTACTGTTCACTATACGGGTGATCTAACCAGAGTTCTTACTGGGCATGATAATAATTAATTGATGATCGATTGATCGGCCGTTAAGAATTTGATCAATCACGTAAAATTTAATCAATTTACTATTAAATAAACATCTGAAACACGTAGCTCTTTATAAACTTCATAGGCTACGCTCTAAGAAATAAGGGTTCCAAAGGGGTTCCATCTTGAGGGGCTGTGGCTCTACCCAGAACAGTTTGCTTCTGAAGAACCCTTTTTTGAAGAAAGGGTTTGTCAAGGGTTCTTTGGAAGACTAAGGCTTCCATTAAGAACCCTTTTCATCCAAATAACCTTTTTTTTTTTAGAAGAAAGAGTTTTTTCAGGGATTGTTTAAATCCTTGAAGAACTCTTTCAAGGGTTCTTTGTACCATAACATAAAATAGTTCTCAGTAGAACCCCCTGGTTTGATTCTAGAAAAAAAATCCTTGGAGGTAGGAAAGTTTTGGATAGAACCTCCAGAGAGAGTTCTAGGTAGAACAACTGTACCATGAAAGGGTTCTCTGTAGAACCTCTTACAGGGGGTTCTAGGTGAAACCTTTCACAGATGGTTTGAGGTATAACTCCTTATGGTGGGTTCCAGGCAGAACTCTTTGAAAGGGTTACAAGTGAAGTTTTATAAAAAAGTTCTTACAAGAACCAACAATGGTTTCTCTATGGGGACAAGCTGAAGAACCCTATATGGTTCTAGTTAGCACCTTTGTTTCTAAGGGTGTATGTAAGGCTGTCAGAGAACATGCAACATGTTGCTGTGGAAGTAAAACTTTGATTGAGGGGAAAAATACATTTGTTGTTTGGTATATGCAAGATGTTTAAGATTTTGTAAGAATGATTAATTGATTAATTAATTGTTAATTTTACCAATGATCGATTTAGAGCTTACAATTCGTAACCCCAGTTCTTACCGACAGGTCCTGTGACACCAGTATCTCCCATGATGCCTTTATGTCCACATGGTCCTGGTGGTCTGCTGTCACCCTGTCAACAACAACAAATACATTAAATACACTCACGGGCAGATACTTTCAATCACCCAGTCAAAGTTTATTTGGTAAATACTTCCAGGCTCAGATTCATATTTCTGTGGTATATTGTTGCCACAGGACGTACTGACCGGTGCACCTCGCGGGCCAGGGTCACCATAGCAACCTTTTGGTCCTGGATCACCTCTTTCTCCTTTATCTCCCTTCCCTCCTTTAAAACCAGGACCTGGAGGGCCAGGAGGACCCCGAGTGCCTGGTGGACCTACAGAGAGAAATTTCATTATTTCCACACCAAAGTTATTAATTCTCTCGCCACAATTAAGTTTTGCTTAAGGCGCTGTGTTCTTTTGACTTTCATTTAGAACTACATATGTTAAAAAGTGTAATCGAACTGTCTTTCTATGCAGATGATATTGCTTTATGACTGATGTGATTTACACTAAGCTCTGCATCCCCTTCCCTAGCAGTGCCCTATCATCCCCTGATACTTGATACTGGTACCAGTACCAATATCAGTATTCTCAAAGTGATATGAGATCAATGGAGTACTTCATTCCATACCTATTTTTATACAGCTATGTACTTTCCCTGGTGCTTGTTGTTCAAGTTGTTCAAGTACGACATGGCCTTAGTTAGCCTTCTTGAGAAATCAGATTCTTTAGGTGAAGCAGCCTCAGACTCAGGCTCACACTCAGACCCTTCAAACATGGTGTCACATTAGTCATCTAGCAAACAAAAGAATTAACAAGATCTGAAGACAGAACCAGTTTCACTTGATGGTCAACATGTAGAAACTGTGGAAAGCTTTAAATACCTTGGCACATTTCCAGACTCCCAGCTGAGCTTCCCAGAAAACACATAGTATATTTCTAAGAGATGCTCACAGTGACTTTATCTGATTCAAATGATCAGCTCATCATCAAGCCTCCACAGAAGCCCGATAATGACCTGATCATTTGAAGCAGATGTGATGGAGCAGGGAAACACCTAAAACATGCAGGGCTGGGGTACTTGAGGACGAGGATTGAGAAGCACTGTTCTAAGGAAACTCTGTGGCCTTGGTCTCAGTCAGCAGATTTTGGAGCTTGTTTCCAAAACTATCGTGGAAAATGTTTCAACCTTTCATCTTCCTGCTTGGTACAGTCACCTAAATTGAAGACTTAAGAATAAACTTTCTCGGATTGTGTCAGTGGCAAGTAAGATAATTGGCAAACCCCAGAAGCCTTTGAACCAACTTTTTACAGTGAGGACCAGGAAGAAGGTGAGGAGCACCAGGCCTGGTGTGAGGTCACTGTTTGAGACAATATGGTATTTCAGTTTGGACCAAAGTGATGGACCAACTGAGAGCCCTAGAACCACACAAGTAGCAGGACTAAAAACACTAAATGGACCTTGTGGTGAGATTTATGAAATCTATAACTTCCACGTGTCTCCTCACCTTTGGGTCCTTGTTGTCCGGGGAATCCATTTTCTCCTTTTCCTCCTTGAATGCAGATTCCTTCCTTGCCAGGACAACCAGGAGGACCAGGAGGTCCAGGCGGTCCAGGGCAGCCTGGGTGTCCTGAAGGACCACAGGGACCAGGAGGACCACAGGGACCATCAGGACCCTTCTCCCCAGCACACCCTGACGAGACGGGAAGAAGTTTTATTTCTTCTTCTTTAGTTTTGACTGAAAACTAAACTCATAATCACATTTGGGGACTCACCAGAGGTACCTTTCTTCCCCTCTGGACCACGGGGTCCAATTCCAGGAGCTGGGGGAAGAAAACAACCAATCAGAAGAGAGATAAACTATCCACCACCACCACTAGGTTGAATTATTATCAGAATAGTGACTGATCACTGTCCAGCCATGCAGATTCAGTTTCATCCAGTCCAATCTCCTACCTCCCATGGCTCCTTTTTCTCCAGGAGGTCCAGGTATCCCATCTTGTCCCTGGTTTCCTCTTGGACCAGGTGGACCAGGATCTCCAGGAGCCCCCTTGTTACCTGAAAATGAAGACACAGTTGACCACTGAGGTGACAGAAAAGAAAGTAGAGCTGTTACTGGATACCACATTACTTCAGCCACATACCCCGTTTTATTTTGAAATTCTTGCCTCTACTCTCATTTTGTTGCTCGTGACTTTGTGTGTTTTCAGGAATCCAGGAATATGTCCCAAATGCAGACAATTTGAGGCAGAGCTATAGAACTTCAATTATTTCTTACAAAAGTCAGTATAGACAAAGCAGGATGCTCAGGCAGGAACAGGTGAAAATCCCATAAGGCACCCCAAACAGGCAAGCAGGCAACACTCATGAGTGCAAAAACAAAGCAAAGGTCCAAAAACAGTTGGAAAGGGCAGGAGAGCTTGACACATGGTGCAGAGACAAACTGGCAATGACATGAGGGAAATACACACACTAAATACACTATGGAGGGGAGGGTTAATGAATCACAGGTGAAACTAAAGAGCAATTACAGAGGCTGGAAACACACAAAGGCAGAAAGTTAAAGCCATAGAAATGAGAAGAGAGGCACAAACTTCAAAATGAAATAGTAAACATGGGTGGAGAGGAGGGACAGGGAGACACTGTGACACTGCTACCCGACATCAGTAATACTGTGACACTGGTTTATGAACCTGTGAGGCCGGTAGGTCCTGAAGGTCCATTATTCCCTGGAGGACCATCGCAACCCTTTTCACCAGGAGATCCAGGTTGACCTGAGACAGACAGACAGGTAACAGAGGCTTTTATTTTGCTTGTGGAGGGTGTGGTAGTCAATGCTGACCCTTCCTCCTCAACAAACTTCAGGTCCCCTCTGCTTTATGGAGCTTTATAATGAGTTTAGTTTGGTTTTCATATTTACCTGTCTGTTTTTACCATCAACATGGACCTGTTCCAGGGCATCTAATTTTCGTCATCATTCAGAGCATTCTGACCAAGAATAAACCTCCTTAGCCTGAAGTGCAAACCGAAGTGAGCTTGCCACATTCTACAGGTTGTACATTCTGAAACGTCATCCTTCATTGCAATGGTTCCACTCAAAACTGGTGGAAATGCTGGCTGGTCCACTAAGATAGCACCATGATTCCAAGAATCTTGAGCAGAACTTGTTCAAGACCCAGAGCTAATTTGGTAGAAAAATGCTACTTGAGACCATATGTACAAACTGCAGATAAATTATGTATAAACAATATATTATATTAAGTACAACATGGATTAAATGTTTAAACTGCAGATATATGATGTGTAAACTGTTATGAATCAGACCTCTGCATCCTGGGGTTCCAGGATGTCCTTTGGGGCCACAGGGGCCACAAGGTCCTGGAGGACCAAAGTCTCCATCATGCCCTGGTTTCCCCTTTTCACCTGGAGGTCCACCACATCCTGTATTCCCCTGAGAGGAAGACAGAGGAAGGCAAGACTCTTTAGTCAAATGGAAAGGTCTTCAATCTCTGTGGAACTGACATGATTTAAGAAATCATGAATAAGATTTCACTGACAGAGAATGGCGTTATTTGTTATTGAGTTGTGTGATACCTTCTCTCCTGGATTTCCTTTGGATCCTGGTCCAGGAGGACTTGGTTCTCCTTTAGGACCTTTAGGCCCCCCTGCCCCTGGCTTTCCATCTGAACCAGGTGGTCCACAAGTCCCTGGCAAACCTTTCTCACCTCTACAACCTGGAAGAAAAAAGTAGAAACAGATCATCTCAGAGAGTGAAAGTTTGTCTTCTTAAAGTCCACACCTGAGACAGTCTGTTTAAGACTCAAGTTGTTCTTTTTCAAGCTGAACTGTTGCTATAGAACCAAATGTGATGTTCGTAAAGTCTGTGTATTGTTCTAGACATTTAAATTTGTGTTTTAATAATGGTAAATCTATTTAATTAATGGCTTTTGAAAAGAAAGACTCTTGATCAGGTGGATCAGTATTATCTGCTATTTGTAGTGACACAGTTTGCGTTGCAGGGAACGTTACCTGGCCTCCCCATCTCTCCTGGGTAACCGCTGGGTCCACAGGCACCAGGAGGACCTTTCTCTCCATCTCTGCCAGGGTCTCCAGGAAGTCCTGCCAGACACACGCATTCATCAAGGTCAAGGTTACTTTATTTGTCTCCTTCAGAAGAAAACTGTCTGCATGCTGCCTCAAACCAGACTGTCTATACTATGAAAAATGTAATATAATAGTCATGCAAAATCATAAAAACATGATGCAAAATAAAAGCTGTTCACTCAGGATTTTGATGGACCAGAAGCAGCAACATATTTCCCAACTTTTACTTGACTGTCATGTAAAGGAAGAGTTGATACTATGGTGCTGGTAGCTAATCAGGATCCTAACAAACCATCAAACAGTTGTCAGTTCATTGTATTCACCTTGTGGCCCAGGACTCCCAGGTCTACCGCTCAGGCCTTTGGGGCCCTGTGGCCCTGGGGGTCCCCTCTCTCCTTTAGCACCAGTGATACCTGTGGGCCCTGATGGTGCAACACGAAGCAGACAGACAAGTCACATGCAGGAAGAACAACACACCTTGAGTATATTTATTAGGACTTAATGTGTGACGTACCTCTACAATTCAGTCTGATGAGTTCAAGAACCCATTAATGTTATGATGTGTAACAAAACTGATATTGTTAGAATATTTCCATTTGTCTGAGATTTTGGTTTGGTCTCTTTTGGTCCCTCATCATCCTGCCCTTGTGTATTTAGTCTGCACGTTCCCTTTTCTTAGAGCGTAATGTGCATGTTCCTCGTGTATAAAAAGGTAAAGGTCAACTTTATTGTCACATATACAATTATACAGAGTACAACGTACAGTGAGATTCAGTCAGTCAGTTTAAGCCATTTTATGTAGGAGCAGTGGGCAGCGCCCGGGGACCAACTCCTGTTCTAAGCCTTGGTCAGGTGTACTGATAGGAAAATGGACCTAGCATACATTTTTTGATGCTCAGTTTTTTGGACCTTACTTTGTTTCCCTGGACTTGCTCAGTTATTGATTCTTGCATCCTCCCTGTTGGATTTGTTTGCCTGTTTGGACTGCTTTCTGAGGGTCTGACCCTTGCCTTCCTCACCATCCAGTAAATCTTTTGAACATTGACTTTTGTAATAAATCATTGTACTGCAACTAGCTCTGTCTTTGGTGTTACCTCCTCAGCTTTGCATTGGTGTCTGCATTTGGATCCAGTTTCCTTTTCCCTGTTGCCTTGTTTGTTTGTTAGTGACTTTTTACACTTCAGTTTCTGCACAAATTAAACAAATGGGATATAAAATGCTGCTGCCTTCAAATGGAACTTGTAAACTCATGGTCACAGCATGGCTTGTGACTCGTGAACTCGTAGCTTTCAGAAAATTTCCACTTACAAGCTCGAGAAAACACACAAGGTGGCTGTTCATGTGGTCTTTTCTTGTGAACATGGTAACTATGACTCCATCTGAAGGCAGCTTTAATCAGTGAGCTTTCAAGAAGCTGATATTTTCTTACCTTTGGACAGTTTCCAGTCTTTATGCTAAGCTAAGCCAGCCAACTGCTTGCTGTAGCTTTATATGTGATGGACAGAGCCAAAGTACAAATTGAAAATAAAATGGGACCCAGAATAAGACCCTGAGGAACATCAAGGGCAATATCTGCTGAGGACTAGAAGCTCATACTGACTAATCAAAACTAATCAATGATACTTGACAGTTTCTCGCAGCACCACTACATTCATATAGAACTGAATATAAATCAGTACCAGGGGCTCCATTGTCTCCAGGATCTCCATACATCTCTACAGCTGTCTGGATTCCTTTTGGCCCAGGTTCTCCTCTGTCCCCCTGTGGCCCCACAGGCCCCTGAGAACCCCTGACCCCGCTTACACCCATGTGACCTGAAAGGCAGACAGGTGATAAACAGTTACAGTCAGACAAAGCTGGATGATTGTTTGACTGATTGAGAGATTGATTCATTGATGGATGAAACCTTTCGGTCCTGGTTGTCCAGTCTCTCCTGGCTTCCCATCATCCCCTGGTATCCCAGGGACTCCTGGAGGACCCTCGTCCCCTCTGGTGCCTTAAACACACACATAAATGTAGATGTTACTATACTTGTGGTCAGTTTGATATTCAATCATACGAGCTCCACAGCCTTGCCTGAAGTAAACATTTGACCTGATGATCATGCTTGAGGAAAAGTCAGAGGATTACCAAAGTTACTACACTTCTTTCAAAGCTGTGTTTCACCAAATAAACTCTGGTTCCTAAAGAGGTTCCTTTCAAAATTCTTAGAATCTTGGTGCTATCTAACTGGTTTCCACCAGTTTTGAGCAGAAACATTGTAATTGAGGATCCTCCTCAACAAAGGGCATTGCATGATGCACAATGACTTGTAGAATGGTTTCCTAAACAACTTGCTATTTTTGGTTTCAGCTGGGAACCAACTTTCTGGGTTCAAAACAAATTTATTTTTGTTAAAAATGCTCTGAATGGTCCAAATTAGGTGCCTGAACTGGAAGAGGGCTGGTTCAGTGTTGGTGGAAAAGGTCTACCTGAGGGGAACATGAATGTCTGAACCACATTTCATCACAGTCAGCCACATAGTTGTTGAGAAATTCCTCTGTAGGAGGAGCAGGAGTGACCAAATCTCCTTACCTGGGCTTCCTGGTTCTCCATTGTCCCCTGCCAGGCCTGTCAGTCCAACTGGCCCTACTAGCCCTGGAGCCCCATCAAACCCTGGGGGCCCGTATGGCCCCTGAGGTCCCAGGGCTCCCAGGCCTGGCAGCCCAGGGTCACCCTGCACACCCTTTGGGCCACGAATCCCTGCAAGGCAAGATAACTGTTAGACTGAGAGTCAGGTGAGTTTTCCTACAAAGCTTTGTTAGCTGTCTGTCCTGTGTCAAATGAACAGGTGGATATAAGATTCTACACAGGGACACAAACTTGTACAGAGATGTTACCTGTGAATCCGATGACGCCCATCTGTCCCGGCCCTCCTTCAGGTCCAGGAGCTCCAGGTAAACATGGTCCAACAGCGCCAACAGGACCGGGTATACCATCCAGACCCCTGTAACCTGAGAAACACTTCTGGTCACTTTGGGCATTTTGTCAAACCCGGGCTGTTTACACTGAGACCCTGTTTGAATCAGATCACAAACAAATGCTGGACTGGTTCATTGTGGTGTAAATATGACCTGACTCAACTTCAAGGCATACTTTGCACATTTGGGCAAAACGGTTTCCTGTTGCCATGTGTGCTTTACATGCTGAGATGTGGATGAGTTGCCAACAGCAAGCCGAAAAATTGTCAAAAATTGTCAAGACTTGTCAAGACCACAACTGTGGGGATATCACTAAACTGCCTGTGTGCTGTCGGATTTATGTCAGAATATCATTACTGTGACCAGATAAAAATAATCCTGCTTCAAATGCAACAAATAACTTGACTTATTTCTAATTTCAAATTTTTGGGAGCACAAAGAACGGTAAGCTAAGCTTGCAAAGCTAGCTAACTAAGTTATGTTTTTGATTGTGATAAACCATGAAGAGACAGGTCATATTAGCTATGTAGCTAATGGTTACATAGCATCAACCCTTAATCATGTCAACTCCGACATAAACGCTACAGATGTGTCAGCACTTGGTTTTGTCTTAGTCCCGACACTTTGGTCTTGCTCGGGACTTAGACTCATTTTAGGTGGTCTTGACTACAACACTGATAACATGGACTGGAGTCATGTGACTGAATGTGGGAAGCAGTCTCATATAAAACCATGACTCAAAAGACGTCCCTTGAGAGAGATGAAGGTGAGTCAGTTATTGTGTCTAAGTGGACACTTGGGAGTCCATCACAGCCATGGGTGCTGGTGGGTTCACTTGTAACTTGTCATCATGTCTGGATCCTGGCTCAATAGTACCAGTTCATTAGATTTTAAATCGACTACCTTTGGGTCCTGGTAGTCCGTCTTGTCCTGGAGGTCCTGGAGCTCCATCTGGTCCTTGGGTTCCGGGGTCTCCTTGGAGCCCCACTGAGCCATCTTCTCCCTGGGGGCCTGACTGACCCTGCTGACCTGGGAAACCGATACCCCTGTCCCCCTGTGACCACAGAGACCAACATTAAACCAGCAAACAAGCACAGGACGATGAAGACCACTGAACACGACAAAGTTTACAGCCAACAGTAGTTAAAAAAGTTGAAGTTAAAAAGTGGTTGTTGAATTTCCTCCAACTGAATACAGATAAATCCAAAGTCATCATCACAGGACCAGACCTTAAACACAATCATATCACAACACAACATGGTTCATCCTTCACCAGTGTCCCCCCTTACTGCAGAAATCTTGGCATCATTTTTTGATAGTGATCTTAAATTTCAGTCAACATCATTAAAAACATCTTGCTTCATTCAGCTATGCAGAATCTCTAAGATCTGGTCCTTTCTGCCCCCCAAAGCCTGGAAATGACCGCCTGGTCCGAGCTCTCGAGAAGCTCATAGTGTGTCGCCATCAGTCGGCACCATCTTGTTAAGAACACTTAGATTATTGCAACTCAACCTAATTTGGACTTTTGTTGTCGGACTCCTCACAAAGTTCCATAAAAGAGTGTTCAAGCCAGTATAATGAAGCTTTTCACTTCATCATCATCTGCCTGTGCGCTGTACAACTGATCTTAGAATTGTGTCGTCTCCTCGGGTGATGTTTTATTCTGCTGTTGAAGTGGCAGTTATTTCATTTTTATAGCCTCATATTGTTACACCACTTCAGTGTCCATCTTTATTTATTGTTATGTAGTTTTGTCTCTTTCCATGTTAATTGTCGTGAGTCTATACAGAGGAAATTTGTTGTATATTTATATATTTCTATATTAATTTATGATCAGATGTAAACATTATTCAACATTACCTTAGGACCCGGCATCCCTGGGGGCCCTGATGGCCCCGCCCGTCCTTTGATACCCAAACTCGGTAAACCTGGAGCTCCTGGAACACCCTTGTGTCCTGAACCAGACAAAAACAAGGTGTTACTGTTACTGACCATCTTCAGTTCACTAAAACCATGAGCTGAGTGTTCGATCCAAACCTGACCTTTGACCCCGGGGAAGCCTGGGGGGCCCTGAACTGAAAATCCTACATCTCCTTTTTCTCCCTTCAGACCAACAGCTCCTGGAGCTCCTGGAGCTCCTGTCACACCTGAGACCAGCAGAGACAGCAGGTGAGTCAACAGGTAAACTGAACTGATGGAGCTGAATTGAATGTTGGACTGAATGATTATTTTGGGTCATTATGTGGAAAAGTGAGTCATGTGTCAGTAGTTTTAGGACAAAATCCATCCAAAGTATTTCCTGAAGACAGTGATCAGAGAAAATAACCATTAAATAAATCACTTTGTACCTCTGGGTATATATGATATTTTGTAAAGAGATAAATCAGTAGAAAATTAGTTTGCACTTTAAATCACAGCCAGTTGACCTGGTGCAGAGCTGATATGGGCACAAACTCCCTCCTACCACTCGCTGGCTTTGCCTAATGCTAATTTAATTACAAATATTAATTTAGGAATATGCAACATTAAGGCACAAAAAGACTAGGTGAGAAAATAAAGCCGGGTTAAGTCCTCAGCAGGTCAGATGATCTTGTGTTTTAGTTTTAACATTACATATTTCTAACCAAACTTTCAAATAAATTAGCATGAAGCAGCTGAAACACAGAAAGGCAGGAGGCAGTTCAGCCATCGAACTTCTCTCAAAACTATGTTTTTCTAACTCGATTTTCTCTGATTTTGGACCTTTTGTTGGGGTTCAGCTGGGTTCTTTTTAAACAGACAGCTGATGGATCTGTCTCACCTTCAGGTCCGGGGTTTCCAGATAAACCTTTCTCTCCTTTCTGTCCTGGATCTCCTGGAGAGGTTTTGACTTCACCTGGAGAACCTTTTTCCCCTGAATGAATGAACACACAGACAGAGAGACAGATGACATTTTACTGCTAAACCTCTCAGATGCTTTCATGATGATTGTGTCCTAATAAGTTTAAGTCCACTCTTTATGTCGTTAATCTTCCACAAAACTTCTCCTGCTATGAGACTCTGGAATTTTTTTCTGCCATTCAGATGCCCTCACCTGGTTTTCCAGGATCTCCTCGTTGTCCCACAACTCCCACGTTGCCTTTGGGTCCTGGAGGTCCTGAAGCCCCAATTCCAGGAGGCCCTGAAGGTCCCATCTGTCCTAATGGTCCTCTGGGACCAGGTTCCCCGAGTGGACCCCTGTCACCTTTTAGCCCCAGAGGCCCCTGAGAGCAGCATTAGAGACAAAGAGCAAATCATCAACAGACAGAAATATCTCTTTTGGATGATTTGTTGTTATGGAAACAGTTTGTGAAGAATCAGAGAATCTTTTACTTTGGCTCCATCTAGTGGTGAAATCAATAAAGACGCTTTTCTCCCAGCAAAGAAATTCAACTCAGTCACATTACAGGTACATGAATAATCTTCAGGAGGTGTTCATATGGATATTTAAACAGGTTTTCATTCCTCCTGTTCATATTGGACATCAGAAGATCGTACAGGTGTGACGATTCCCTCATGCATCAGGCTTTAACGTGTAAGATCCAAGTGTATTAACTCAGATGACCTGTGTGGGAGAAAAATGGATGCAGCACTAACATACTGATGCAATCTTTAGGACATGCATATGTTTCATTTCTGCCATCAAAGAACTGTCAGTACAGTTTTCTTCCATTTTCTCTCTCCTCCTGCCTCTGCCTGCTCCGCTCTCACTGGACGCCTGCTGCCTCGCTCACACAAAACAAGCGCTCCCCCCAAGTGTGGAAAAAGTTTGTGTTTTATAAGGAAGATGAGAACCAAAACATGTCTGACAGCAGAGTACAGAGCCACGAGTCTCCGACCCACAGAGATGTCATGTGACTGTGAGAGCAGGTAACACTGTTCCTCCACACCCCACTTCCTCTACCTGGTCAAATTCAATCCAAGCCAAAGCACTCTTCATATGAAACAGCAGCAGATCATCTTACTGCAAATATGCATTTTAAACAGTTTTAAAACAGTTTTAAAGTTTGTTCACAGTTTTCCATTAAGGCTACAGTATCTCATTTACAGATTTGATTCCTAATAAGATGTCAGCACCACTGTAACGTGTAATTGTACCGAATAGTTGGCCATTTAAACGTTTCTAAGATGCATCGTATCATTGAACAGATGCACATCCCGAGAAGATCCTGGTTCCTCCAGTGTAAGTTATGGGGGACACAATGAACAGTCCTCTCTCTGTGGACAGGCGGTTTCTCTGGATGAGGACGTATCTGATACTCACAGGGTTTCCTTTCTGTCCGGTAACACCTTTCGGTCCCGTAACTCCTTGAAGTCCATCTGTCCCCTCAAAGCCTGGCAGTCCCGCCGCACCCGGGTCCCCATCCTCACCCTTCTGCCCGACCCTTTGCATGATCCCAGGGTCACCAGCAGGTCCTGGGGGCCCTGTCAGGCCAGGTATACCAAATGGCCCCTAGAGACAGAACAGCAGACAGACAGAGGGACAGATGGACAAAGACACAGTCATGAGGTGTCTCAGTAATCACACCTAAGCTATTATCTAACCATCCAATCAGAAAGCAAACACAACTCCATAAGCTGAATATGGTGTTTTGGGATAATGCTGTGTAACTGTGTTGTTTTAGAATAAAACATGTGCAGCATCATTTACATTTATGCATTCGGCAGATTGTTTTGTCCAAAGTGACACACAAATTAAGTATAATCCAAGCCACAATGGAGCAAGAACAAGCCTTCAGTCCACTCTCCACCTGACAGAAGTGTCACAGGTCTGCAGGTACATGAAGTAACATAAGTGCCTCACAAATAACACTTCTCCTACTACATCCTTGTAGTAACTCGGGAGAATTAAAGTGACGATCAGATGCCATGCAGCTTTAAACGCTTGCTCTGTGAGGTTGGACTACCAAAGATGCCTTGTTCTGTGCTTCCTGCTCCCAGAAACTCACACTAGAGATGAGTGGAGTATCCGAGGAATCTGTCTGTGATAGGACAGTTTATAGAAGTGATCAGTGAGCTCACCTGTGGACCAGGTGGTCCTCCAATGCCTTTGACTCCTTTGTGACCTTTGGTTCCTGGAAAACCAGCTGATCCTGGAAACAGAATGACATCACAGACAGACAGTGACAATCAGATTCTGCTATCTGCTGGTCTGGTCACTGTGTTGTGTAACTGTTGTGTACCTTTGGGAGTTTCATTATTTTGTAACAACATGAAATAACGTTTCTAGCTAAAGATATTGTTAAAATGTTATTTCAACACAGTGTAGTCCTGGTTAACTTATTTCTGTCCTCTCTGTGACAAAACTTTTAGGAAAGTAAATTACAACAAAAACTGCAAAAATTAATTTCTTTTACTTTTCAACTTTTGTTTTAGAGAGTAAGACTCACATTTAGCGGTCACTCTGTCATCGTATCTCACCTGTCAAGCCGGCTTCACCTGGCTCTCCTGGTTTACCTTCAGGTCCGGGAAGGCCAAGAACAACCTGACAGACTGTGCACATCACCCCCTTATCACCTGACAGCCACCAGGAAAAAACTTGCGTTAGCTCTTCACAAAAAGAAGGTCCAATCTGCTCATTTATCATATATCATCATGTCATGTGACATCATAACTCTTCCCTCCTCTCACTCACTCACCTGTCTCTCCAGCCTCCCCTCTGGTTCCAGGAAGTCCCATCAGTCCTTTTGGACCTCTATTTCCTGAAACACCGATACCTCCCTCCATGAATTCTAACAGACACAAGAAAAAAATGTCATCAGACAGACTTAACGTTGTTGGAATGTGATTTCTTTTCTTTTGATGAAGCTAAGATAGCAGTTTCCACCTGCTCCCACTCTTTGTGCTAAGCTAAATTAACCACATGACAGACCAAAGAGTGAAAAGAGTGAGACAGCTGCAAGAGTCTATTATCTTCTCAAGTCTGATCTCATGACAGAAACATTAAATAATACTGTCGTTAGATACTGTTGTCGATACATTCATTAACATTTCCTAATTATGTGAATAGAAAACATGATAGAGTCAGGATTACATTTCTTCAATGATGTTGTGAATTAGTTTTATTTAACCATAATTCCTGAAAATAAATGTTGGATTAGTTACTGTAACATATATATAAAGAAAGATTAGAGGATCCAGGATGCTTCCCTGAGGAACGCCACAACAAGAACAAGAGGGTTTACTTAAATGTTGGTTCTGCGGGGGTTTGAGGAGGAGGATGTGTGCTGATGAAGAATCAAAGTTGGGTCGACAACAATGCGTCTCTCTCTGGCTCGCTGTCTCAGGTCTAAGGCGGGTTAGCTTAGCTCTTATCCCATCTCTCTTCCTGTGGTTCTCTTCGGTCCGGCTGGTCTGGCTGGGTGACCCGTCTCAAGGTCCGCTGCACTAATCTAGTCCCTGTGCTTCCTTTTCCCACGTTAATGAGTGTATTTCTGTCATCTATCATGTAGATATACCTGCTGTATTTCACCATCTGACCAACGTTTGTTTAGATGTAAGCTAGCTTTAGCCTCAGTCTGTTAGCATTAATGTTATATCATGTACGCAGCTGTTAGCTAACTTTACATAAACACTTTCACAGGGTTCTTGTTTTAAAACATCAGCTGGAGACTTCTCAGCTGACTCAAGGAGTTAGCATTAGCATTAGCTTACATCCGCCAACTGAAATCTGTTTGTGAGTCATTATTTTAGTCGAAATCTCACCGTCATCAGCTAGAAATGAGAAACTGCTTTTAAAAAAACTTTTCTTAGGAATCACAGACTTCGTGTTTCAACAATTACTCCCAGTTTCAACGTTAAATCTGCCACCGTTATCACCATAAACTGCATACATGCAGTGTGAGAATGGAAAGTTTGGCAGCTGTTGCAACAGTACTTAGTGAAGGATTGATTGTGGACATCGTTGAAAGTTGAGTTGGACATTTTGAGGAATTTTCTCTGATCAGAGACTGTGTGAATAACTTTGTCAGTGACTTTGCTGTATTAGCTTCTGAAAGCTGCAGGCTATCAGGCACATCTTTGTAATGGAGCACATGTACCAGCTGACAGATACTTTTCCAAGACCACAAGTAGGTGAGTCACAGGTCAGGTTGCAGCACTTCTTTTAACGGGCCAGAGCGGGTCTGGAGTTGACTTGGAGATAATTTGACGTAACGGGTCGATTCCGGTACTTTGCAGGTTTGGAAAACTGGACCCCTGCAGGACTCTTCTTCCCGGTTCTCCAACAAACTCTCCTCAGTACCACAAAGACCTGCACAGAGAAGCAGAACGTCACCTGGTATCCCCGGTTCTCCTGGTTCTCCTTCAGCTCCGCGTGATCCTGGGGCCCCAGTCTGTCCTG
>JAJHUR010130432.1:15000-21221 GCA_027495735.1 Lutjanus campechanus | reverse complement strand
GTCCTTGCAGTATTCTAATGATTCATATTTCACATCCACTGCCTTTTCATTTAGCCTGTCTACACCGCTTCAGGGACAGCTACTCACGATCTTAATTGACTGAGGAGATAGAGGGGCTGGGTAGGTGGCACAGAGGTACAGCCATCATCATCCAACCACCTCCAACCCCCCTCATCCCTAACTGCGCACAAACAAATCCACAGATTTGAACAAAAACACATCAATGCACGGGGCAGGCATGCAGATTTGCACGGTGTGGTAATTAAGCTGTCGATTTTTCTTAGGGTCAGGGGAGTGACGCAGGAGAGCGGAGCAGAAATGATGATGTGAAGCAAAAGGATGCTCAGATGAGGAGAAATGAGAGGACTCACTCCCTCCCTTTCTCACCTCTCTCCATCTCTGCCTCCTCTCTCTGTATCCCCCCCTCCTTCCCTCCACCACCACCTCCACCCAACCCATCTCTCTGTCTGTCTGTGCCTCTCTTTGATCTCAGCCTCTGTCCCACACTGCATATTAAGATGCCCGGGCCCCCTGTTTGGTATTCTGAGGCGGGCACCGGGATGCCAGTCTCCATATCCTCTCCTCGCTTCTCTCTGAAAGAGAGCAAAAACCCCTCTGTCTGTCTCAAGATGCTTATCCCGCTAAATGGGTCTGAAATAGCTGGAGAACAGGGCGGGGGAGCGGTGGTGGCGGCAGGGAAGAGAAGAAGAGAGATGCATTGGAGAGGAGAGAGGGGGGAAGTATTAGACACACCACAGACGGGTGGCGGTGGGGGGAAGGAGGGGTAAGGGAAGGGGAAGAGAAGCAGAGTGATGGGGCTGATTTTAGCTGAGAGGATAATTAAACGCTATTATCACAATGGGCCAGTAATACAGCTAGCTTGTACATAGAGAAGGCAGCCCTCCCATGTTTGCCTCACTAAAAAGAGGGAGGAAGGAATGAGGGAGAGGAGAGATTAATAGGCGGTGGAAGAGCAGGAGAGACAGAGGGAGGAAGACAGGGAGAGGGGGGAGAGACGTGAAAATAGGCAAACAGAATTAGAATGGGAGAGTGAGTGGGAGAGTTTAGTGGCGGGGTGATTGCTCAGTGTTTGGGATTAGCATGACTCTCCCTCACCCACTCTCTCCCTCTTCCTCTCTCCATATATCTCCCTCTTTCTTTCTCT
The DNA here is from genome assembly GCA_027495735.1 of Lutjanus campechanus. NCBI lineage: Eukaryota > Metazoa > Chordata > Actinopteri > Lutjaniformes > Lutjanidae > Lutjanus > Lutjanus campechanus. The sequence continues at coordinate 20,056 of JAJHUR010130432.1, read as the reverse complement.
CCCTCTCCTTCTATAAGCCCTGGGGATGGCACAGCTTTAGTTAAACTGCTCTATTAAACGGCGCCTGCTGAGAAAATCAAATTATAACTTCCTTTAATCAGCGAGTATCAGTGGCCCACACAGGAGCAGCCGGCTCTGACAGCACACAGAGAGAGAGAGAGAGGGAGAGAGAGAGAGAGAGAGAGAGAGAGAGGGAGGGAGAGAGAGGGAGAGAGAGGGAAGGAGACTGTGACTGGAGACCTGAGGGAGGCCGATATGAACCTGTCTCCCGTCTGCTTTGGTTCCCATGGCAACAAGATAGAGTGAGGGGGAATATGGGTTGTGGAATGTCTGCATCTATCGTTTCCTCTCGGTAAGCATTCATACACAAAGATAGCAGAGAGAGGAAGAGAATACGCTCAGTGAGTCAGGGTGTTCTTCGTCTCTTTGGGTGGCGTTTGAAGGCGGATACACACACACACACACACACACACACACACACACACACACACACACACACACACACACACAACTATTGTCATCTGTGTCTGCTTGCCCCTTAGAGACTTGAGCTGTAGTGGAAAGTAACTAAGTACATTTACTCAAATACTGCACTTAAGTACAATTTTGAGTTACTTGGACTTTATTGGACCATTTCTCTTTTCTGCTTCCTCTATTCCCAAAACATTCTGAGAAAAATATTGCATCTGTTACGCCGTTACATTTATCAACAGAGTTAGTTACCTTTCAGGTTAGAGGAGACGTCTGTAATATATTTGCTGTAATAAATCATAAAATGACCATGATATGTCATCAGACAATGAGGAAACATGCTAAGATAAAATACTCGCTGCAGCCGTTGTGTCCTCCTTTGAAATTTCCATTCCCGGCTAGAGTAACTGTTTCACGTTAATAAGAGTTCAAATTAATGCCGAATGTTCGCCGAATGAGTAAGTGTCTGTTTATGAATCATAAGAAGGCATTAATAATCTTTTAGAAGGAGTAGATGTTTATAATGGTTAATTTGAGCAAAATGTTAATGGAATCTGTCAGACAGTGAGACAGGCAGTCACTGAACTCCAACTCCAGAGGGTGTGTTTTCTGAGCAATGTGCTTTTGTTTCCAGGACAATGGGCTTAACTTTACATGGACAGACAGTGACAGTTATAAACAGCTGATCAACCTACAGTGTGGGACTCATTGTTTGTTATTGTCAAATTATAACGTTGCTCTTGTCTTGTGCTCCTGCAGTGTGTCTGCAGCCTGCTGGAGCTTCCTTGAGGCTGAGGGCGAAGGGGCGCTTCAACCATAGATCATATATTAAATAGGATTTCAGCCTATTTAATACACCATCAACGGCTCCAACTTGCTATTTGGACTGCAGTACTCATTTTTCCACACACACAGTTGTTAGATATTGCTCCTTCAAGGTGTTACATTAAACACATAAGATAATAAAATACAATGCATTTTTATGGGGGATGCATCGAAATTTCTATTAATATCAGACAATAAAGGCTTTAAAAATTAAATATCAGTGTCTGCCCAATATGGGCATTTATGCCTATATGACAGGGTGATAAGGTGATGCTTAAATTATGCACACTTGATACAAGTATGTCTGTAGTGTTGAAGTGTTCAAAACGGGCAGCAAAGTTGCAATGACTGCTCAGTGGCAATCGTGAGGGAGAGCCAAATTGCATTCTTTAAAGGCAAACTATGCATGATTTTCCTAAAAGACAATACAACATACAAAAATAACCCCTCTCAATTTTCACCAACGACCCACCAGAAGTGTGTTGTAGCACCTACATTCTCAAAGACTCTGTCCTCTGCCTGTACCTCTTTATTTTCTCATTATTTTGCTGTGGATGCTTTACCAACCTAAATGTATTTGATGACCTGGGAATGAGACTCAACAATCTATTTTTCTGAGGTGTTTCAAGCAGCAACTGACAAATCCTACTTATTCTACCTTACAAACTACAAACTACACTACTTCCGCACGCACGTCCATTAAGATATATACGAAGTCTCGCAAGATCGACGCCACGTTTACATCCTACCGGCTACATGCTACAGCTGACATTTCAGCTAAAAACATGGCGTAAATGGCGTCTTTTGCGGTTAATTTTTAATGTCATGGCTCGCGGACACTTGGATTACACCACACAAGCAGGATGGAGACATTTTGTGTTTGTTTTGTGTTCTTTTTTTGACGTTTTATCTGTGGTCACCATTCACTGCCATTGTACTGGATGAGGCTGCTACCCTGTTTTCTGCTGAAACTCCAGGAATGTTTTGTGAACTGAAGATCTTCACTTATCATCACATCAGCATAGGGGTGAGTACATATTAAGTGGGTTATCATGTAAAGTGGAGTATCCTTTTAACTAACGCCCAAAGGTGAGGTTGGTTTATTATCTTTATTATTCCCTCTGTTGTTACTATTTTGTTATATTTTAGAGCAGTGATATTGGATATTGTTGGTTGACTGGTTGGACGACTGTTACTTGTGCAGTTAATGTTGTTTTGTGTTTTATGTTGAGTATTTATGTATTCACAGCTCTGTAGCAGCATGGGCTGTGCTCTTTTGATGCGTCATTGTGCAAATTTGTTCTGGCCAGCCTTAATGATCTACTATTACAACCTGTATTACAGGAGTTCTCAAGTGCGGCCTGCAGACCATTGGCAGCCATCTGAAACTTTTTATGCGGCCCCTGAACAGAGACATGAAGTCCATTAAGGCCAAGGGTTCTTAAAGTTTTCATTACTGAGTACCTACTCACAGAGTCTGCCTATGATTGAGGGCTGCACAGGAGAACTCATGAACTTGTTGAATTCACCTGTTTGCAGATAAGGCAGAGATAAGAGTTGATCCATTTTTCCTGAAACCTACATTTCTCTAACCTTAGCTAACAGCACTGGCTTTGATTACAGAATGTAATTCCTGCAACACTTGTGAGGATCTACTAGTTGCCACACAGCCAGCAGCTTTCTGCAAGTTGTCATACCTAACTTGACAGATGCTTGTTTCTAGCTGGGCACAGTGTGGCACTGTGGTAGGTGAGTATTGTGTTAAATATAGTCCACTGAAAGTGAAAATGTTGAAACAGACCATGGACGATTAGCCTAAAACATAATGCATGTATTTCATGTCATGTTAGGGAGCTGCGCAAAATGTTTTAGAGACAGTTTTATGAGCTGTTTATATTTACAGCTCACGGACACTGTAGGTCTGCAACCTTTACAATCAAAAGAGCAATTTTTGTCCAAAAAAGAAAAGGAAAATCTGTGTGGAGCTATATTCTCAATTTCTGACACTTTAACTTAAAGGAATGAGCAGGATTTGTCCAAACTGTTTGTAAATGAACCAAAAAGACAATTAATTGTCATTCCCAGGACGTTAAATACTGACATTTTGACTTGGTAAAGTGTTCCGACCCCAGTAAGACAAAAATAGAAAATAAGGAAATACAGAGTCCCTGCAGATACAGACACCACAATAAGTCATCATAAGTGATGACTGAAATTAATTATGTTTAAATTAGTCTAACATTATGTCAAAGAAAATGTTGCATGTTATGCTTTTAAGTAAAGGACATGAATCCTTCCTCCACCACAGGAGCTCAGTTCCTGTTATCATTGTAAAGGCCTTATCCATACACTGTATAGGCATAATAGACTCGTGCAATCATAAATCCTTCTCGTTAGGAGGCGATCTAATCGCTCTTGCCTCTGATTAGTCATTAACAGTCCAGTTAGTGAAATGGTGAGACGCAGGTGGGTGGGCAAGTGCTTAGATCTCCGGGGTCTGCCTTGACTCGTTAATGATCGGTTAATTAACATTGTTTCAGTCCTCCAGCTTGTTTACACTCACCTGCCACGGGGAAGAGTCAGAAAACACTGCTGCAGGGGACAGTAAACACGGGGAGGAGGGGAGAAAGACGGCAGGACAGAGGAGAGGAAAGATGATGTTGAAACTTATAATTGAATTCTTTATGTCTGTAATCTAAGTTCAGCTTCAGCAACACCATTACAAACAGAAAATTGCTGAGAAAAGAGCAGGACTGGTGGTGAAAGTGAGGAGAAGGCAATGGAAAAGTGTAAGCCAAGTGGTAGCATCTCAGTGCATCAACCATCATTAGGGATCCGCGAGGCAGTGCTTGTCTCTGTTACTCATAGCAACACTGCATACCATGATAATAGGCTGACTGATGATTGGTCAGGCTGCCACACTCCAGTAAGTGACCTCACCGCTGTGTGAGTGAGCTCACTGTCTCAGTATTTTGATAACCCAGCCAGTCCTGGTGTTCTTCGCAGCCTGTTAATGAACAAACCTGAATACGACCGGCGTATCCCGCTGCAGGCCAACACACGAGTCCTGATGATACAGTTCACACCCCCATCCCCCGATCCCACCATGCATCCCAGTCTTCCCACAGCTTCTGCTTTGAGGCCAGCTGTGTGTTATGTTAAAGGTAGGAATGGACAACATGGGTTTTTTCAGCTAGTAAATGATAATTACATGCTTTTTATTACTTCACATTTTTGCATTTTAAAAAGAAGTTCATGTAACCTGAAGTTTATGCACAACTGTCACATGTAATGAGCAAATAATCCACAGCTCTGACCAAACCATATCTGACATCACTATTACAACACAAACAACAACACTCCTCAGATGTTCTGTTAGTTTTTCTAGTGAAAAACTTCATATATATTCTTTGACTTTTAAAGAGCATTTTCTGAAGAATTTATATTAAATGCTTTGACATAATCCGTCAAATCTGACATTTTAGACGATATTTATTGGCTAATATATGGTGATACCGATATAGAATGATATAGTTGCTGTCCAGTATCAGCTGATAATTTATTGGCCCTGATAATTATCCTGCATCCCAAGTTAAAGGTTTTATTCATAACATTTCTATATAAGCGAACAGTTAAACAGAAGAAGACATCCACAGAGCTTTATGAAAGGTGTGGGGAAAAAATAGTTTTTGTTTTTTTTTAATTGTGAGCTAATAGTATACTGACATAGTTGATAGTTACGCATGTTCACACTACTGGC
>JAJHUR010130432.1:0-10000 GCA_027495735.1 Lutjanus campechanus | reverse complement strand
AAGGTAGAATATGCAGGATTTGTCAGTTGTGGTTTGTGAACGCAGCAGAAAGAATGCTTGTAACCTCTTGTCCATGAGTAGATGCACACTTCCCTCTGTGTCGTGATGCAGTTGTCGGGTGTAGTTTGGTAGAAAGAAAAAGTTCCCACATGAAACTGCTATAACAAGGTTTTTGGATTATTCTGAGTAACTGGGTCATGATTTCTGAAAAGAGACATTGCGGCTGAGTTTTTCATGTATTTTTTGGTGCTTTGAGCACCACAAGCTGAGTCCCATCTAGTTCCATTATATTCAAGAGAGGGCATACATCTCTACGGCCAATATCTCCAAAACAACTCTCATCAAAACAATTGAAATGGATAAATAGCACTACAGGTAAGAGGGAAAATATGAGAGGGAGAGCAGGGACGAAAGTATAACTTTATTTTTCCCTCTTTTCGCAGAGATACACATGTCCTCTACCAATATCAAGTATTGACAAAACAAGTGCTTAATATTTCTGACATAATGCGCTCATTAATGTTTCTGTTAGTCCTCCACGCAAATGACCATGTTACTCTCTAACCTGTTTATCATGTTAAATGTACATAAAATTGGTCTAATTATTCAAGCTCACCTTAGTGCACAATCATCTCTTATGGACTGTCCCTCACATTAAACAGCCTGGCTGCTCTAGCATACACATCTGGAATGATGAGACCTCTGTGGATTTCCCTCACCCTAACAGTGGACATTTCCTATAAATATAATGAGCGCAAAAATATATCTTTAATAACAGCAAGACGTGACGTTTGTCCCTACCCTGTCGCCCTAAACATGACCCAGGTTATCACCAAACATAGGCTTGCATGATAAATTAAACCCTCACTGATACTTAGCCTATGGATAGGTCTAACAGATGATATACATTTCTTCAACAAATAAACATTACCTTAAACACAGAAAATACTTCTTTCTCTACCATAACTCTGTCAAAACTGATCAGATTGGGCTGATTTTAGCCTGTGGACTAAATGCAGGGGTGGAAGTAAGTAATTACAACCTGGATTACTGTAATAAAGTCATTTTTTTGGGTACTTAATTGGGGACTAATTTTACTCATGCTTATGCATTATACTATGTAAACTTACTTACTTTTAAAATCATAATTGAGTACTGTATAGGCCTACAACTTTCTGCATTTTTGTAGCCAGTAAGGCTAACTGAGCACAAATGGGCCAATGAAAGCCATTACATATGGATAAAAAAAGGAGAGGTGACTGTGATCACTGAGCACAACAGAGCAGGAGTTGGGAGTAATTTAGGCTCAAAATTTGGAGAAACAGAAACACCTTTCGATTGAATGCCTGCTACTGATAATGAATTAAACACCAATAGTAGCTAATATTATAAGTATCAGTATTTGTTAAAACCAAATTTACAGACATATATATTGAAATCAAGCACAATTATGGCCCTGAATTTTATGTTACATCAAACTTATCAAAGAGTCAAAGGTCTTTAGTTGCACAGCTGAGAACAGGAATCCTTGGACCATGGAACTGGCAAACTTAAAAACATCCAGGAGGGCAACAGGATGTGTAAATTATATTACCAAGGAGAAGCTGAGAATGACTCACATTTTCTTCTGTATTTTAATTTTTATGATTTGTTAAGAATACCGATATTCAATGAAATGTCTGCTCAAAATCCAGAATTGTTGATGATGACAGAATGGAATGGTTGTTGAACTTTAATGTTTACAAGTTGGCTTCTTTTGTTTCTAAAGCTCAAAAAAAAATTACTAGGATGGTTTATTTGTTTGTCATTTTGGTTACTACTCTATAATGGTGTCATGTAAGCCTGTTTGTGCTGGGCGCATTGTGCATGACACAATAATAAAAATTATATAAAATCAAATCTCAAGAGTTTTTGAGAAAAATACTTTTACTTTAGTATTTCTTTAACATTACATTTACTTGTAGTTGAGTAATATTTCAATAATGAAACAGTACCTGTATTTGAGTATACATTTTCAGTACTCTTTCCACCACTGACTAGATGATGTGCACTTCATGTGGACCTCACAGCATTTCCCTGGCCTCCGTGTTGCAACCTTTTCTACTTTAATTCATCCTCTCATCTATTTAAGAGTTTTCGGTATGAACTGTCCCTTTAAAAGCATTATCCTGTGAGAACTTCCACAAGTTTGATGCTTTACTACTCCGAAGTTGTTTCATGTGAGGAAGTTCGATGTCACCACAAAGACGCGGGTATAACTCGGCAAAATAAAACCCCCAAATGTTTAATTCACAGTGTGTGTGTATATGTCCTCTGTATTGTTGAAATTTATATAGTGTTTACCGTGTTACGTGTAATAGACATTGGTGTCTCGCTGCTGTCCGACAGTAACATTCTCACTGGCACACAGACCTGACCTAGAATTGCTACTTAGAATTCGGGCGAAACCATCGCGCTGGAACGGGGGGGGGGAGAGAGACGACAGGAAATCTTGACTGGGATGTAATGGAGTAGGACCACTGGAAAGCTCGGGCGAAAGGGGGGAGACACATTTCTATTTTATAATGTTACCGTGATAATGTTGTGATTTGATAAGTGTACGCTATGAATCCGTCGTTCGAGGAAAACGGGAATTAAGCTAACATTCCAGGTGAGTGTTTATTTTTGTCAAATCCAGGTGCTACCAGAGCTCGCCTCCTGGCAACGGGCACACGCGGGTCCTCCTCCCGGGGACATCTCACTCCGGTATCCGTTCTTCTCTGCCTCTGTCCCCGAAGGCTGGCGAGCAAACCCACGTCGTGTCTGGCCTGGCAGACAGTGAGCACCCTCTCAACCGTGAATGCCGATTTTTTCCAGCGCACCAAAAGCGGATTATTCACGATGTTTTCAGCATGGTGTAAAACCCGCGGAGAAATATTGGTTTTTACCCCATTATACTGGAGGACCGCCCGTGCTTCGTGAAAATGAAAAAAAGATACAATGCAGCATGCATGTTCTGCATTCTTCGGGACTACCACACCGCTGGTATTGTATTTCCTTTATTAAAAATATGTGTGATATGATTTATAAACGCGTAGCGAGATTATAGGCCTCGGCTGCTGCTGATTGTGTCGGCCAGCCCTATCATCTGCCGAGCGATTTAATTGTTACATTGTTAACGGAGCCAGCACAACTTGGAAATGAACGTTTGCCTAAGGAGGGCCTGAATTGTTTTATTAACAGACAAAGCCCCGACATGAACCGCATTTTGCGTGTGTTTTTTGTGTGTGCTTGTGGCCCGACGTCGTTGTTCTCGCTCACAGCCGCCGTCCAGTGCCTCCCTCTTCGGGGAAGACTTTGTTTGCGCTGGCCGACGCTCCATGAATGCAAGTGCTGAAGTCCTCCCTTCCCCCCCAGTTCTCTGGCGAAACAGGAACAACTTCTTTTAGGAAAAAGAAAAAAAAGTTCCTGGAGTTTCAAGCGCCATGGAATTACTTTGTCCGCCAAGAGTTGTCCAGTGAGGCGCTGAGATTTCAGGGGGGAAGTCTAGCCTCTGTAGTTGTTGTGTGCTTTACGTTTTATTTGCAGACTTTTAGGTTTGTAGATGTCTGTGTATATTTTAGGACGACTTTCTCGAGTAGGCCCGTTTGTGAGTAACTTGTGTGGCATTGTGTGCTGTGTTACCTTGGCAAGACCAGGGAGCTAAACATAGCAAAGAATGTGTTCAGTCTTTTAGTTTTTTGTACCAATCCTTTTTAACTTGACTTCTTGTGAGTGAAAAAATCCACAGGTCCCTATAGTGAAAATGAGTAGTGAAAGACATCTGATAGCTGTGGACTTTACAAATTTACGCCTCCAATGAATAAAATCTTAACTTGTTGCCTTTCATGAGTTTAAGTGCCCATAAATCATTTATTTTCCTTTTTATTCAACATTATTAAAATCAAATTTCCAATCAATCACATCGCCTTAATGCTAATACTGCTTTCTCCCCTCCGCAATTGTATAGACAAAATCTCAGCAGCTTTTTCTGCTTTGTTGCAGTTTGCCTTTTAGTCCTTACTGATGCTGTACTTCTGAGTTCACAGGTAGGGGTTCAGTGTCTTGTTCAAGGACCGTTTTTGAAGCATACCTGCCAGTTACTGAGATTGAACTACAGACTTTGCTGTTAAAAGACTGGTCTCTTCAATTGCTAGGCAACACTGCTATCTGCCATCAACGTCTATCTGTTGCATAGTCTTGAGGGTGTTTTATATTTATCTTTATTTATATTCTACTTTTACCCTATTTTCTTTGCATTGTTGAGGTGTAACAAAAAGTCACTTTTTCGCTCCTAGAGTTGATATTTGTAGGGGGTCAAAGAAGTAGGGAAGCTCTTGATAGAGTATCATACACTGTCTTGTAGTCCCTGATGTGTACACCGGTCGATAACTGAAGTATAAATGAGTGTCTGGGTTAAAAGGCAAGTATACGCCACTCCTGTAGCCCCTAATGACCTAAGCTTTGCACTGGTTCTGTGTTTGCTACATGCTGGTCTTGTCAACATGAACGACTGAGTGCTTTTTCTTGCCATTTGCTTGTTTGTGTTTCACCCAATGAGCAAAGTTCTTCTCCCTCTGTTCCAGGTGTGAATGACTTGTGGCTGTAGGGTGTCGTGAGTGGGCCAGGTTCCTGCACAGCCTCCGTGGCTGACTGGGAGGAGTCGAGTGGAGAGCAGACATCAGTGCCCAGGGGACCTCAGACCTGGTTCTCCATATGAGGCCCTGCTGAAAGGGCAGGGGGGGCTTCTGAGGTAAACCAACTCAAGTCTGTCTCTCTCTCTCTCTCTCTTTTTTTTTTTTTTTAAGTGTCACACTCTGTCACACAGTTTCTTTCATACATACACATCTCCTTCTCACAAACATACATCCATGAATAGGGCTGGTATTGGTACTTGATACCTTTAAGGGACCAAAATAACCCGGCACTAAGTAGTATTGAAACTTCTCCAGTCAAATGATACCTGCATTTGACCCTTTTTCGACTGCAATCCAGAACAAATGGCTATTTATTAGGGGGGTCACGGTTTGACCTGGCTTTCATTTTTGAATGTCACGATTTGATTCGATTCAGTTTAAACATGTGTGTATATATATTTTGCACTGATGGCTCTGCTAATGTTAGACTCTTGATTTGAAAAGATCAGCAGATCATTGGTTTAATGCTCTGACAACTGTGATTCACATTTCTTATTTAAAAGTATATTCTATGTCAAGGGTCAGCAACCTGTGCCCCCCCACCCCACCCCATAGTGGCTTCCTGTGGCTTTGACAGAAAATTAAATGGAAATGAATAACATAAAAATGTGTAGCCTATACACTGAATTAAAAAAAAAAAGGTTTAATACTTTGTCAACTAAAATGTGCGTCACAGCCTATGTCTATGGCTCAGCGCCTTCTCCTCTAAATTCTGGTGGTGGCAAGTCTTTAGTCTCGCTAGCCAAGCTATGGATGCCAAATCCAAAAAAGAAAAGTCTGAGGAAAATAGAGAATTTAAAAGTTGTGGCCCCAAAGAGATTTTTTTTCTTTTTCAACCAAAAATGATTCTTTTGATAGCAAAGGTTGCTGACCCCTGGGTCAAGAGTGATATAACAGCCGGTAAACATGTTGTCTTTTAAGTGTTGTTTTTTTCTTTGGACACATGCTGGATGCTACAAGTAGGCGGAGGTGGGGTGAAGAAAAATGTGAGAATCGCAGATTCTGCCTTTTCAATTAAATTTTTGAAAATGAAAGCTTATTTCAATGGATTTTTGATTAAAAATTGAAGTTGTGACACCCTAATATATATTTTGTTTTGCTCGCAACCAATAACTGCAAGCGTTCTTTGATTTAATGTAGCATGTGATTTGACCCACTACCACAGCAGCTACAAGCCATACAGTCTGTGGTGTGGTGAAGTTTTGAAATTCAGCGTGCTGCGATGCCACCAAAACTCTGTGGCCTCTGATAAAAATAAAGGCATAATTGCAGAAGGATTATTTCAGGGGTGCTTCCATTCACATGATGGGTATCGAATGAAGGGAAAAAGGTATCTATTGAAGACTATCGCTACTAAGGCTACTGGTATTGTAATCTTTTATATGATCCGCAGCCCTATTCATGACAGACATAAATACAACTCCATCATCGTGATTGCTTTTTAGGAGCATAACTGAGAAATGCTAAGAAACAAGTTCCATAATACATGGCAGGAACATCTCTGTCTGAAATCACTCTGTATTTACTATATAACGTACTACATTTTCCTGTCAACCATTTTATTAGTTTCCAAATTCTGAGTAAATTTATGCTCTTTGTAGTGCCCTTAAAAATTTCCACAATGTGACGAAAAAAGCAGTGTACATTACATGCATTATACTTTATGCTCACAATCCCACAATGCAATGGGTCAGTTTCTTTTAAATAGAGAGTAGTGATTTCAGACGTGGTCACGGCCTAGCAGCAAAGCAAGTATTTGTTTTTACTATACTTAGGACAAAGTAAAGCAAAATGAAAAAGACTGAAACACAGCAGTGTTTCCTCACTAGCATATCCCACACTTTCTAGACTATAATGTAGGGGTGGAACGGTACATAAAATTCATGAGGTTTTGGGGGTCACAATTCAGTACATTTTGGGTACAGTAGGAGGAAAAAAAAAGTCCAGAAAACATTTGTCATTAATTTATTTTGATCATAATTTTTACTATGAGAGTAAAGGCTCTCAAATACTGGCATAATAATATCAATAAGTAAAAATAAATAACAAATAATAAATAAATTAGACTCTGACTTGTTGATAATTCCTGAACGTGTGCACAGTGAACTGACTTCACATGAAGGCACATTGTAGCGCAGCTCAAACACTTTGACCATAAGCTTAAATCCTGCAACATAACTCTTCAGATGCAGTGTGGTCACATATCTGCTGAGATAAACTCTCATATCATTAGTTATTGCTTTGGTCTGAAGCTACAGTGGGTGCTGCCTGAACACTGCGGAGAGAAGGACTCGCCTTCCACTCTGTTTTTGTTGTGTTCCGCTAATCGACACATTCGGGTGATCCTGACGTAAATAACAAGTTTGAACTGATTCCACAGACAAACCTGACTTCAGTTGAACAATGTTGCTGCGTTAATATGTGACCATATTTGCTGCAACTAACAGGGAACTCAGCCTCTGATTGGTTGTCAGACTCGCCCCAAGGCATCTTGGGATTGCTGGTGGGTGCCTAACAATGTGCTAACTAACCGGGAAACTGTAAAGCTGTCATACAGTGAAGCTGCAACACTGCATGAGCTTGACTACCCGGGCTAACAAGGCTAAGCTGACTAGCATGCTGCAGCTGATACACAACAACTGGTGCACTGCCAAAACGTCTCGGGTAAAACTGTTTTGATAGTTTGGGTCCCAGGGCGTCCTGACCGAGGAAGTCGTGCACAGCATCTGAATGTCCTGTACCTAACGGTTTGGGACAAATACATGTACCATTTATGGGTGTCACAATGTCAATATTCAATTGAAAATTGATCGAAATGAGTTTTTAATATCAGCAATTGAAATCAAAAGCAAGATGGGCGGTTCACCCATTTTTCATTTAAGATGACACAGTATAGCTTACCGGTAACCTGTAGCTACACTTTTGACTGAGATGCATCCAGTTCTTTGAATGACCCTCATTGTCCATCGTCGCTGTGAGGAATGGTGGACGCCGCCATAGTAACATTATATGAACAGGGAATTTTTATTTATCTTCTGTGACAGGAAACAAGTTTTCAGTAACTATTATTATATGCTTTTCTAGCCACAATACAGCTGACTTAAGTAACGCAACTACCCCTTTTTGTGCCCTTTTTGTGACTGTGGCAACGTGCTTGCACCACAAATTTGAAATAAGAATTTGATCATGTAAATGACAGTTGCCAGGTCATAAAACCAATGATGTGTTAATCTTTACAAATCAAGACTTGATATAATAACTAGAGCTGCAACAATTAATAATTTATTAAATTAGTCGCCAACATCGTGATAACGGATCAGTTGGTTTAAGTAAATTATTCAGGAAAAAAGTCTGCTTTTCAGCTTCTTAAATGTGAATATTTTTTGCTTTCTTTACTCATTTATGCCGGCAAACTAAATATATTTGGGCTGTGAATAAAAGAAAACATATGAGGATGTCATCTTGGACTTTTGGATACACTGATTGACATTTTTCACCATTTTTGGACATTTTAAAACAAAACTATTAACCCATAAACTGAGAAAATAATCACACGATCAATTGATCGACTATGAAAATAAGCGTCAGTTGCCGCCCTAATGCTAGCAATTGCATGGCTCTCAAAGTTTAAATTAAATTAAATCCCTGCCTTGCTGCCTGCCAGACTCCATTAACATATCGCTCAATTTAACCTCTATAAACATCTACTTCTTCTACAAGATTATGAATGATTTCTTACAACTCGTAAACAGACACTTACTCATTCAGCGTTCATTCTGCATTAATTGGGCCAACCACCAGCCACCAACCAGTCGCGGATTGGAATAGAAATTTCAAAGCCGCACGTGCTGGCTGTTGCAAATATTTCAATTTAGCATGTTTCCTTGATCCATGATGACATATCATGGTCATTTTGTGAATTATCACAGTAAATATATTACAGATTTTTCCTTTAAAGTGTAAAGTCAAATCATATCGTAAATTTGGGGAATTGTGGTACCCCTAGTATCATTCCACCCCTACTATAATCTTCATGTTTTTCAACCTAGGACCAACGTTTGTTACATTATCAAGCTTGGCAGCAAACACTTCATTCATGCACTCAAAGGACTAAGCTTCTTGTGCCATAACTTGATAGCTTAACGCTGTTCTGATGCAACAGTAACAAGCCAGGCACACGCTCTTCCTAACATCGGTCACTATCTCTTTGACATTTATCTATGAACGTGCCCACAATGATAGCTGCATTCTGATGAGAGAGGCCTTGAGTTGTAGAGCGGTTACCCCTGTGCGGCTGCTCTCGATGCTTGAGGAAAAGGATCTCAGAGCTGCACTGCTTCGGACTATCAGCGCTATGTTTGGTCTTATTCTCTGATCTTCAGCACATGCTGAGGACACAACATGGTCAAGGCGCTCTTCCTGAGAACGCTGTCCACACTGTTTATTTATCTGCTATCTAATCCAAAGTGTGTTAACCAAAAACCACAGTGAGGTGAAGGACGCAGGGAAATGGATATTGATGTAAAGTGGCAAAGGATTTATTTTCTCCTCTGTGTATTGGCCTCTCATGTTTCCTGTGTGCATTTGTTTGCTTCATGGGTTTTTTGTAATTAAAACTCGCAAGGCATGTGTTGTGTATGACATGGCGGGATGTGTCGGAGGGGCGGTTTGACTCATCGTTTGTGTAGTTGGTGGCAATACATACAGTAGCTTGATCCAAGTCTGTCTTTTCTATTGATTGAAATGATTGTATGATTGTATTTTCACTCTGTTGCCTCGTTCTGATCTCTCTTTTTGTACAGATTTGCTCTGAAAATAAGGGGTGTTGACATTTAGCAAAAATGCATCCGTTTCTCATTTACCCAGTGTTCTGACCAAGGCATCCTTTCACAATTAATTAAAGAATTTATTTCATCCACTGAATGACTCTGACAATAGTCAGGCCTCCATTATACAGTAATTATGTAGTATCCCTCAGGGAGCAGGAAAAGTGCTATTTTGTTTTAACCAGTCAATGATTGGTACATTCAACCTGTTTGGACGCTTAGACTGATGTTTGACTTTCCCCACAGAACATGAAAATATGTTAATATAATACAGAAAAGGAGAAGTCACAGGTATTATTTATAGAAGGGATTTTCTCTCTCTTTCTTCTTTCTTTCTTTTTAAAAAAAAAACAAAATATGCATTAGGTTCCCAGTTCCAAAAACTGTGGCTTTAACAGAAGACAAATTTTAATTCTTCAGTTTGTAGAAAGTAAAAGTACTAAATTTCACTTGCCGTTT
>JAJHUR010130431.1:0-20924 GCA_027495735.1 Lutjanus campechanus | reverse complement strand
TAAGTTATTTGCTAATATGTACATGTTCTGTACTAATAATGGATTTGTGTATCTAGACTTGTTGCAAACAAATACTATACATAAATCTGTATCTGGGGGGCGGGGGGTGTTAGGCTGGGAGAGCTTCTCGTAATGTTTGGGTTTTGTCTGTGTCAATTTGTCTTTTCTCTTAATGTCTGTACTGTATCTCTCTTACAATTTTGTAATGTCTGTACTGTACAGGTTGTCTTGTAATGTTATTGTCTGGTTTGTCTCTTTGTTTGGGACCCCCTCGAAAACGAGATGATTCATCTCAAGGGGCTATCCCATTAATAAACAATTTTCCTACAATTGACAAAGTAATTATTCCTATGTGCAATATTAATACTCCAGTCAGGGGTACTTTCTTCCTATGTGCAATATCGGTATTTCCTCAGTGCCATGGTGTAATCTTGGAAACACTATATATTACCACCAACATCTGATATTTTCCTATACTAGATTGCTAGTTTTTGTATTTTCCAATGTTTAAATTGTTAATATTTTTCTATATTCCCTGTTTATATTGCTTTGTTTGCTATTTATTGTCTTTTTTTTTTATGCTTCTTAATTTTTGCCATCCACTTTGCTGCTGTAATGCCGGAATTTCCCCACTGTGGGACTGATAAAGGAATATCTTATCTTATCTTAACAATTTGGTTTTGTAGAGAATTTTGTGAAAAACAACAACAACACTAAAACAAACAAACAAACAAACAAACAAAAAACTGCACAAATAATATTTCTGAGTAACATAACCCAAAGTTATACTTTTCAGCTTCTCCTGTCGTCTCATTTTTCCTAGCTCTTCCTGCCTAAATTCCCTTCACACACACACACACACACACACACACACACACACAGTTTTATTCTTTTGCTGCTAAAGGACATGTTGCTAGCCAGTGCCATGTTAGCTGTTGATGTTTGCTGACTGAGTTGGGATGATTAGCTTATCTAGCGATTGTTGTGTTAACGTTGGGAAATACCTGAATGTGTGTCCTTAAATTTGTGTTGGACGTCTTGGATGTTGACAGGAGGAGTTGCACAGTAAACACCGGAACGTGTAACTGTTCTGTGAGGACTCAATAAGGTATGGTCATGGAGATTCACGAGATGTAGCAACATGTCTCTGCCCTCCTCCTCTGCCACTGTCTCCTCCTGCTGCGCTCTTTCCATCCCGCCCCGCTGCATCAAACAACCCGCGGGCGGGTATCAGCAGGAGGATAGGTACGTGACGTCACACGGTAGAGATGCATTCGAGGTTTAGAAATGCCTGGGGAAATGTAGCTTCTGTGGATGCTACCGCGTTATTTGATCACTAAAGCAGGTTCACTACTGAAAAGCTATTTGATGTATAAAACAGCGACGTTACGACCACGTTACTGAAAAATGTAGTTAAACTAGTAACGCCGCTACTGCCCGCTAATTCTTGTTCTGTGTTATTTTAACATGTTCAATAAATTGATTAAACTAACTAAACTAAATCTTGCACCCTGGACCTTTAATGCAAAGCCTATTTTAGATGAGCGACTGCCTATCAATTCTGAGCAAAGACATGAGTTGACTTGCTAATATGATTTGGACGAGGCAATTTAAACAAATGTGTTCTGGAGAGCTGATCGCTGATTGGCTCAAACGCCAGGATAAAGGCAGACCCTTATAGGACAGATGAAACTTTTTCCCTGTTGAACAACCAATGACAAGTTGTACACTTGTATACATGCACACATTCATTTCACAAGAGCAACGCCTTAATATCAGACTTCTGCTCAGTAATTTGGTTGAGAAGATCTCAAATTAATTTGACTTTAAGTGTTTATAATGGCTTTATAACCCTCTTTTACATTTTAGTTTTTAACCCATCATTTAAATATTTTAATTAGGGATTTTCTTACTCACTGTTATTGTGTTTTAATGAATATAATGCTCATTGAGGTTATGGATATTTCTTACTCTTCTCCGTGTGCAAAAGATGAGCGCAAATACCCATAGCTCAACCCAAGACTAAATTTTAACTCCTGGATATGGCAGTCTACCATACCTCTGCGGTACCCACTAACCATCATCACATGTGATCAGATTTTTACTGTGGATGCTGTGACATAATGGTAAATACATGTAACTGTATTCTTAAGTATATCACAATGTAACATGTGCTTGTGGGTTGAATGCGGTCATCGACGATTTAAAGGCCTTCTATAATCCTGCAAAGATTCATGATCTTGCAGCATCTACTTAGGTATTTTTGTATCTTTTATTTCAAGGTCTGAACACAAGATACCAAGTTACTGATGTTTTTGGTGCTGATTTACATCAGTAAATAGAAATATTTTCAAGTATGATTAGCAGTGATGGGAATAACGGCGTTAAAATAAACGGCGTTACTAACGGCGTTATTTTTTTCAGTAACGGGTAATCTAACTAATTACTATTTCCATCGTTACAACGCCGTTACCGTTACGACAATTAAATGGGGCGCGTTATAAACTAAAGCTACTCATTGAAGCTCTTGTCATCCGACTTGTCTCTCAGCCACAGGCGCTGCACAGCTGTTTGTTTTTTCTTTGGTGAGGGAGGAGGGAGGGACGGGACAACCGCATAAGTGATGATGATTGGCTAAGGTAGCGTAAGCTTTCACGGTAAGCCAATCAGAGGCAGTTTTCAGTTTACACACAAACCACACGCACACACAGCAGCCCCACACACCCAAACTAAACTGCCGCAATGGCGAGTCTGGAGGGAAAGTTGGCGTTTTCAAAGTGGAAGTACAGACACTACTTTATTCTCCTTGAGGTAACAGGCAAGAACGGACATGTGAAGTGTACATTATGTCCCGGAGCGAAGTGTTTGTCCACGTCCGTTGTAAGCAACTTTAATCAATAAATATTAAAAGTTCTGTGTAAGTACCTGTCTATGCAATTCTACTCTATGCAACTGGCTTGTGAAACCTGCTTCCAAAAAAATCCAAATTCTTTAAACTTAAAAAAAAAAAAAAGTAATGCAATAGTTACTTTCCCTGGTAACTAGTTACTTTTATAGTGGAGTAATTCAGTTACTAACTCAGTTACTTTTTGGGAGAAGTAACTAGTAACTATAACTAATTACTTTTTTAAAGTAACGTGCCCAACACTGATGATTAGTACAGATAACACCAAATGCTTTTTGTGTAGTAGATTGTGTAGTGTGTACAATCAACTGACATTCTGGTAGCATCTCGTCTTCTCTGCTGTGTGAATGGTATCCCTGTGTTTTGCCTTTGTGAAGACTGGATGGAGTAATGTTTGTGGTCCAGGTCCTTGCAGCTCTCAAGTAGACCTGGAAGGTGCTTGGCTTCTCCTCTGATACACATTATTCATTCAGACAATCTAACAGTACTTGATTTCTTGATATTAAAAGCTAGTTATTTTACTTAGTTTGTCATTTTATAATGTATTTCTACCAGTGTTACCTCGTCTGCTCTGCATGTATTATAACTGCACCCCATTTTAATGCAGTTTTTCCTTATCCAAATGAAGGTTGTAAGGATAGAGTATGTTGTATGCTGTACAGGAAGGCCTCTAAGACAAATTTGTGATTGTGAACTTTAAAGCTTAATACAACTACTCTTCAATTATATATTATGTAAAAATTATGTCTTTAAATAACAACAAAAACAAGCATTAATACTGGATGACTTGGCTTCATGCCTACAAAACCTTGATTCTCAGATCATATCTTTCCTCCCATTGTTATGTCTGTAATTACCTGCAGAGGCAGACATCTGCATTTCCTTTATTGCTTTATGATCGTTGTGACTGATGAGGAAGACATTAAGAGCAGTTAAGTACACAGATGAGTACTGAGCCAGAAGTTTCATTGAAATGCAAATGCAATTTTATATTAAAAGATAGCAAAGGGATAATTCACTATATCACACAACACAGCTTGTTAGTACTGCCATGGAAATACATATACAGTCTTTTCATATTTACACATCAAGTGACAACCAAACAGAAATCATAAATACCTCTTTTTGTTAACTTTACAACAGCTATACGCGACCAGTATTTCATAAGATAAAAGAGCACTATTAAATAACTGGCATCTTCCCTATCATTTACAAGGCTTGGAAACACAGTGGTTAAAATAATCCAGCAAAAAACAAAACAAAAATGTTCTTCTCCAGTGAGTAAAATTAATACAAGTCTAAAAACGGTCATGGAATCCCTTTGTACAAAAGACTATACAACTTAATCAACGCAATATCTTCAACAGAAATGTTTGCTTATATCCTCATGATAAAATCTGTACAGTTTTAGCATTCCTGCAGCAGAGTTGGAGGGACTGTGAGCCAGGATGATTGGTTACTGGGTCGCTGTGATGCTCTGTAGGCCTACTGTCAAACCAACCGTCAGAGACCGTAGTTATGTAGCTGCCAAGACCCTCTTTCATTGGCCTCAGTGCTTCGTCTAGCAGCAAATCAGCACGTTGCTGAGCTTGTAGCAGATACTTCAAAATACATGGTTCTGTAAAGTCTAACCGATATATTTGTCAATATAGCAATATAGTATTTCCTCGTACCATATTTCAAACACAGACAGAATGGTACTCTAAAGTTAAAGCAATGCATAATATCTTTACTTGTATTAAATTCATTTTTCAGTAAGTTGTCAGTGATATATTTCTAAACTAATAACCCTCACTGTCTGATGGGGTCAGACATGCACAGTGTTCCTAAGTTACCCATTGTGTTATACTGTACTGTGGCAGATACTGCGAGTACACCTTTGCAATACAGATTTAGAGTTGATGGATCAAAACTCAAATTACAAAAAGAACAAATGTTCTCATTTACCCTAGTAGTGTTCGGCCACGCAGATACTTTTGGTTGTATGTGCCAAGTTTTTTTTTTTTTGATATATTTGCCTCTGAAACTTGCCACTACCCCAAAACATCAGAGAGCCACAATGAAACTGGAACTTTTGTAAAGTAAGAAAATCTAAATCAAAATCACTTTAACATTTGTAGTGATGCAGATATGTTAAAATCTAACTCTGTAACATAACCTTTCTCAGCATCATTTTGTTAGTTTAGTCCACTTTTTCCAAAATTATGTAATATTGTTGTTTATTATACAGCTTTCTTAAATACTTGATTCTGATTGGCCAGTTACAGTATTCTGTTCTGTTCTCTGTAGTCTGTTATTTCTGTTTAGCAGATCGTTGCTATGGACACAGTTCTAATCATGAAGACTCTGGAGGACCAATAAGATCATTTTTAAATTACTAAAATCATTATTAAACAATATTTTGTGTCTAATAAGCAGGATAATGTATAGGAAGCAGGTCATTATTGTGAAAAAAAACTTTATTTATTTCACAATAATGAGCCACTCACTGTACATTATCTTGCTTATTACAAAGTTACCAAAAAAAATCCATAATTTGACCTAAAATATTGATTTAAAAATGATTTTGTTGATTTAAGTGATTTTATTGCTCCTCCATAGCAATGATCTGTTAAACACAGCAAAACAATAAGGTCTATTATTTCTGTATAACAGACCGATGTTATAGACGTAGTTCTGATCATAGACTCTGGAGGAGCAACACAATCATTTTTAAAACAATAAAAACATTTTTAAATTGATATTTTGCATCAAATTATTGATTTTCTAAAGTCAGTAGCCTTGTAATAAGTGGGATAATGTACAGTGAGCAAGTCATTATTGTGACATAAACCCCATCATGGCGATTTAAAACCCTTCCACCACCGAAAATTACCCACTTACTGTGCATTTTCCATCATGTATGTAATATTTTTGTTTGTAGCAGCCTTTAAAAAACACAATGTCACATAAGCTTAAAACCACTGTGGGTCAAAGTGGCGAGGTATGAGAAAGGAAAGGGAGGGATGAAAAGCATAGATTAGAGATTACACCTAAGAAGTTGGAGAAATAACAGTTTAAGGGAGCTGTTTGTTTGTTTTTAATTAATTTTTGTTGAACTTGTCAAATTAAAGAGCTTCAAATTCTTAGATTAAGTGCTGTCATAGATAATCATTTACCTGGACAGTAAACCCCAGGAACTATGAAAGAAACACTGTGACATAAAGTAGTTCCGAAGAAAACCCCAGTGTTTTGGGGCAGAAGACATCCCAGAGACTCAAATCCTAACACCTGGGGTAAATAAAACCACAACTATCTGCATGACTGAACGGCCCTAGCGGTATATGTTTGAGAAAATATGTTTTTCTGTGATTTGGGTGACCAAACCCAAAGTAAAAACGAACATTTTAAAACCTCTGAGAAAAATAAATAAACAGTTGAAGGAGGAAAAAAAAAAGAGCGAAATGTTTGGCACTTAGGCTGTTACTTCATCGTGGCTTCCTCTGCTATGCCAGAGGATCAGCAATGGTTGATATTCAAAAAACAAACAAACAAACAAAAAACAACTAAAAGAGGATGAATGGACTTCTGCAACCATCTGACAGTACCAGCTACAGTAAGTCCTCGTTTGACCTGTTTGAAGCTGTAAAAATAAGGAGTCAGAAGCAGGTGGTGTTGTCACTGAGGTCTCCCACCGGTGAGGGCATGTCAGTAAAGTCAAACAAAAACAAACATCCCGTAATTAAGATACATTTCTATTGAAGTGTAAATGCAGAAAAAGAAGCATGGAGACTCTGTGAAGCCCCACCCTTTGGCACTGTCATAAATACAACTCTTGAATACCCGGGTCCTGCTGCACAAAGTTTCGAACAACAACACTCTCGCCATTCTCTGAAAAGTCAGCAAACCCACTCCGCAAGTACAAAAACGTTCATAAATAGAGTTCATAAAGACATGAGTGGCATTAGAGAGAGCGTCGTGGTTATGTCGTCCAGGGAGTACGCTGTTTTAGCTTTGTCCAACCCAAAAAAAAAAAAAAAAAAAAGTTCACAAAAAATAAAGATGAAGTCGTACACAGAGAAGCGTTTGTCGCATTCAGAGTCTGCATCCTCAAAAAAGGCTCCAGTTAACGCTTGTGTCTCTCTGTTCACTTCTTCTTCCTCCCCAGAGTCCTTTGCTTTCTTATTCCAGCATGCTCATTAGTTTATCATTTTGCCTAAAGGCAGCAGCACTGAGGGTACTGTTGGAGGACTGTACTGCATGTGTGTGAGTGTGTGTGTGTGTGTGTGTGTGTGTGTGCGCGCGCACAAGTAGGACGGAGCCCCAGTTTCAGAGTCAGAAGTATGTTTATGGGAGCTAAGTTGCAGCTAACCAGATTCATATGTACTGTTACTCTACTGTTTGTAGCTATTTCTCTTTGTGTGTTTGTACCAGCTATAAATACAGGTATGTGTATGTGTGTGTATTAGGTAATGGAGGTTGAGATAAAGCACGGAGGGTGGGGGTGGGGCCTCCCTCACACTTCGCTCTCGGTGGAGGGCTTGCGTGTGGAGGCCCAGCCGGTGTCGGGCAGACTGTGCTGGGCGTGACGCTGCGGGGTGATGGCTGAAGGGGTCAGGGTAGTTATGGAGGAGCACTCGGACGCCTCCTCCTGGAGGAGCTGCTCCGTCTCGCCGTCGTCTAGCGAGGCGCTGCTGGCCTGCAGGGACACGGTGTCCGTG
The DNA here is from genome assembly GCA_027495735.1 of Lutjanus campechanus. Classification (NCBI taxonomy): domain Eukaryota; kingdom Metazoa; phylum Chordata; class Actinopteri; order Lutjaniformes; family Lutjanidae; genus Lutjanus; species Lutjanus campechanus. The sequence continues at coordinate 13,319 of JAJHUR010130431.1, read as the reverse complement.
CGCATGCAGGTGTGCAGGCCGCCTCGAGACGGCTTGATCTGTTTAAGGTCATCCCAGTAAAGCTCCTCGTTGGACAGGAGACACACGCCCTCCACGATGCGGATCTTCTCCTTGGTGTAGCCTCCGTCCACTCCCCCCTGGACAAACGAGACAGGGTTAGTTAGTCTGAGTGATGGCCTCTACGTCAGCAGTTTAACGGGAAAATCCACCCTCAGGTACTCTTCAATCTGCTCAACTAAACACTTTCAAGGAGTCAATTTGTGATTAAATGTATTTTACTTTCAGTGTCCTCACTGAGCTATCAAGGTGTGACAGATGCCCTGGCTCTCCTTTATTTCTGTTACATGCACTTTTCTACCTTTCTCTCTTTCTTTAATCCTTAACCCTAACTTTCGCCTCCTTTTTAAACAATAATTAGTTTATTGATGTTAAAATCAGCCACACAAATATTCCTAACAGCCTATGAAAGGTGGATTTCCCTTTAAGTATTTATCAGCAACCAACTGCACAGCACTCCAGAACAAGATGTCACCTTCAAACACAACCCATGCACAGCGAGTTGGCTCCTTTTAGTAATGCTGTGCTTTAGTTAGTTTTTCATTTTCTTGTTAAAGGGATAGTTTGGATTATTTGAAGCGGGGTTCTACAAGGTACTTATCCACACTTATGCACACTAAATGCCAGTCAGCATGCCACCAGTTTGGAGATGTACTGCTGTGGACGGTGTCAGCGGTGAATATATTTCAGCCACCTAAAAATAGATGAGCAACTCCCGTGTTCTGTAAGGTAAAATGACTGAGTTTGTTTGTTTTGGAGAGAGCGACATTTTGCTTACATTTTCCTGCAGAAAAGGCAGTCTGACAGTAAGGTGAAAATATTCTAAATATGGTATGACTGCCCCCTGCTGACTGAGATTCTTCAAATCAAGTCAGTCAGTGTGCATTACAACAACAGCATAAAACAGGGAAGCTTACAAAAATGCACAGGGAGAACATTTGAATGGGGAACGAAAAAATAAGGGGAGTCATAAATATAGTTTTATATTAGCTGGAGCACTTTGAGAGGGTGAAACGAGTGGCTGGTCGACAAGTTTCTGCTCTTGTTATTGTGCTCTTGCTCTTATGTTCAGAGCAATGCAACAGAATGACAGGGTGTAAACTTTAGACACCTGAGTCTCTAAATCACCACAAAACTAACTGTGATGGAAGCGGAGAAAGCCAATAGAAATGGAGGGCAGATGACGTGTTGCCATGAGCGGCACAAGGACACAAGCTGTGTCTGTGGTATGCTGCAATTTTATACCTGCACTATGAAAAAGACACTTTCTCTGAATGTGTGGAAATCTGATGTTTTCATTTGACAGGAGATGAAGCAAGATGTTAAAACATTGGTTAAACATACTCATGTAGGCGAAATGATGGAACGAAAAGTCTAATCTTTGTATTGAACAGCCAAATATGATTCAACTTACAAAATTCGAGTCAGGTATAGCCCTAAAATATGCAGATTTTTCTTTTTAGATGGACCTTTTTTAAGTGGCTAAAACACATTTTGCTGCTGACCCTGTCCACAGTAGTACATTGCTTTGCTTCCTACACCAGTACTCCTGCTGCTTCTCCAAACTGGGGGCGTGCCGACTGCCATCTACTGTAGGGAATACACTGACTGTGGATAAGTACATCATACAAACTCAATTTAAAAAATCTGAACTATTCCTTTAAGGTGCTACAGGTATAGAATTACCATAAAGAAAAAAAACCACCAGGCTGTCAGCCTGTGTAATTGGGATTCAAATCCAATGAAATTCTTTATGGCACAAAAAGGAGATGGTGTTATTTGTCTAGAGCAAATGGGCTTAAGCTACAGTGCTTTATATAAAATACTCATGGACAAATTATTCAGTCTGCTGCAGAAGGAATAATTTGGACAGAGTTTCTTCATCTCCAGCATGAAAAAAAAGCGTGTTGAAACAGCAAAATGACCCAAAGCAGCTCACCTAAAACTGCTGCTTGTTTGTTTTATTTCACAAGCAGCCCACAAGCAGTCCAGCCACAAACTTTCCAGTATTTTAAAGGAGTTTTTTTTTTTTTTGACAGCTGGTGCAATGGGTTGCAATAAACAGAGATTCGGAAATTGGTTAAGCCTTACATACATTGCTCATAATGATAAATGAAACAAATATCAGACATCCTTAACTTCTATAATTATTTTCTCTCTTTTGACAAATAACAACGCCTTACTTTCAGCAGGAACTAGAAGGGTTTATGGGAAATGTAGTCCTGGGTTGAATAAATTATATAAATTATATCACAGTTCTGACAGAAGCTATCAACTGTCTGTGCTGTGCTTGCTGTGTTTAGCTGTTTATTGTTATTTCATGGCTTCACTATTAATTTGACAATGATATAATCATGTTTAAAAATATGGGCTGACCTGAATTATTTGTAGTTTGAAAAGCCTCTACCGTAGCCATTAGGGGTGTTCTAGTTTTCGGTTTCAACAATCGAAATCAAAAGCAAGATTGGTGATTCTCGTTTAATTTTTTCTTTTCCCACCACTGGCAAAAATAAGGCGCAGTCAGAAGGGAAATATATAGCATAGCATAGCTCACTGGAGTCAGAGATGTGTTGCAATTTTCTGATTGACCCTTGCTGTGCACCGTCTCTATGGTTATCAAGCAGTTTATTTGTGGTAAATAGCATTTCATACAACTCTCCTAAAAAGAACACAGTAGGACGCTGTAGTAACATTGCATGAATGGGGAGTTTTTTTTTTCTCTTCTACACCAGCAAACATAATATACAGCTTTTCAGAGACTTTTATGCTTATCTAGCCACATTGCGACAGACTAAAGTGACTTAGCTATTCATTATAGCATGTACTTTCTGTGACTGCAGCAACATGCTGGCACTGGGAAAGAATCACTTTCCACAACAACCCCCAGGGTTCGGGTTACAATGGCATGGCCTTCAGAGCTGAAAAAAATGTTTAAATCAAATTGCAACTTAAAAGTTGAAAGCTGAATCAAAGTGTGGATCTAGAGAATCGTGACATCCCTAGTAGCCGTGGTAATCACCAATCAAATCAGTATTCAAATGCTTCAGGGTTTTTTTGTTTTCTTTTCTTTTTGAAGAGAGGAAGGAGACGTTGTGTTGGCTGCACCAAAAAAAAAGAGGTAAAAGACTGATAAAGAACAAAAACTGAGCTCCTTTGTGGCATTTACTTAGTATGAAAACCTGCGCACAGAATCCGCGAGCAGAAAAGCAGCCTTGTGAGGGAGCTTTTATGCTCCATGTGCAAAATGTGGTCTGTGGGTGCGAACTTGCACTCCCTTGCTGGTCAAGTTGACTTTAGAAGTGAGGATAGTCCTCATTCTCCTCCTAATTACAATAATTGCAAAGTATATAACGAGCATGAGTTTGAAGAAAGTTAGTACTTCGCCTCTACATTCGAAGCTTCAAAGCCCCTTGATGGTATTGGGGGACAGCCCTAATGAAGGTGCATACAAAACCTTTAACAAAACCTATCCACACATTTAGATTCCTGGCCTGTTGAATTGTCAGTTTCACAAAAAAAAAAAAAAACCTGGTAAGTACAGTAGTATAAACACTGACATGCTACTGATCACAGAGCTCTGAAACAGCACCAAAGAGAGAAATGATTAATCTTGGAAAGCAGGTTGCATGCAGTGAAAGACAGAAGAAATGAAGGAAAACAAAGAAACTGGAAAGGACAGAACTCCTGCATGCTGTGTAACTACCTCTCCACGGGACAAGTGGGTCAAAAGATAAAGGGAGAGAGGGAGTTGTAGGGATGAGAGAGCTGCAGTGAGGAGAGAAAGGAGGAAAGAAAAGATGAGCGCTGATGTCTGGAACCTGCTCGAGTCACATGTTAAAATAACTTCAACACAATCAATCTGACCGGAGACAAACAGTAAGGTAATTTGTCTCTGTGGTTACCCACCTACATAGTCTGTGATCAATCTATGAATATCATGGATTCACCTTAAATCCATTCATCTGTTAAACAAAAAAAATCTGTAATTTTCATTCAGCGATCAGACTCTCTGTTACCTCTTTCTTATATCGAAGCTGGTTGTATATCGGAGGCTTCTGAGACGCCTCAATCTTCACCTCTTGTGTGGACGTCCGGTATGAGGGGTTACTGTAGGTCAAGTTGCTCACTCCCGGGTCAGCAAACTTTGACTTTTTATGTCTGTCAATCAAAAAAAAGGAAGAAAACAGCTCATAGTTTACAAATTTGAATGAAATGCTGAGTATCAAATGTAGGCAGTTAGAGCCTCTGTTTAAGACCAGGGAGTCAGGAAATAAAGAAACAAGGGACTGACCTGTAAATAATCAAAGCAGCAATGAGGATCAGAATCGCCAAGATGGTCAGAACTCCACCAATCACATAGCTGATATGAAGTCCTCCTCCTGCAACAGAAGGCACAGGTGTTAGTGACTAATGTGATCACAGAGCTTTGCTTAAAAGAACATTACAGAATGAGTTTGTCACGATACCAAAAACTAAAGGTACAATAATACCAGCATGTTGATTGCAAATTGAGGATATTAGGAAACAAAGATAAATGATGGCTTGAAAAAAATGTACTTTATTAAATAATAAATGTGATGTGTACAGCATTTTTTTAAACCCTTTCCTTTTTTTACTGCATGTAAGATGACAAATGTGAATTTCCCAAATGTCGGATCTGAGTGTCAGACTGTTTCTTTAAGTCTACAGGCACTGTGCAGACTGATACAGAGAGAACTTTTTCATACACTTACCTTGAGAGGCCGTCACCACGTTGCTCAAGCAGCCTTGCTCGTTTATGTTCTTGTCAGTGCAGCTGTAAAATAAGACAGAAACTCAGCTTGACAAAGACTTAATATTAGCTGTAATGACCTTATTAAATCAAAACATTATATAGTTTTTCCTGCGGCCACTGGGAAGAGTTTCTGTGGTGTTATTGCTGGATGAAAACTTAACTGTGTCCCTGCTGAATATGAACAATTACATTATTCTCCTTTGTGGACTGAGAAAACTCTCCAGCCTCGTTAGGCTCATAAAAGGCTCGAGAGCACTCTGAATTTCTTTTGAGCTAGGACAAGCATGTTCACTTTTCCAGTTATTGCTTTTTCTCATAAAGCTTTCCTATTAAAACAAAACACACAGACAATTTAAATGGACACAGTGACGTACTTGACCAGTGAGGGTCCTCTGTGTGGAGCGTCTGTTGGAACTTTGGGGATCTTGTTGGGGACGGGGGTGCTGCTGGTTCCTCTGGCAGGAGCAGTGGGGATGTAACCTGAAACTGATGAACAACATGCAAATCAGAAGCTGAATGTGTTGGAACATACTAGTGGTTCTGTTTGTTTTTTGGTTGGGTTCATTTTTCTCTCTGAAATGAAAAGGTCTTACTGGACAAGTATATGAGATTTAAGCTAAAACATGCAAACACATTACCGAGGTTTTATTTAGTCAAATCTAACATGAAGTCAGCTCATACAACAGTCAAAAAACAGTAAACACAGCAAAATCACAGTGGTCACTCACTGGTGGAGCAGGGTCGCCCATCTGGTTCATCCGGGCAGGCGCACACAAAACTGTTGGTCTTGGCGAAGCAGAGGTGAGTGCAGCCGCCGTTATTTACCCCACAGAGGTTGGTACCTAAATGAGAGGAGGGGGGGACGTTCACAGCTGGCACCAAACTGTTCATTTCATCACATGAGAACGCTGAGATTTGAATTTGTCTTGCAGCCAAATAACAACGCTGTGACAATGAAGGTGAAAATGAAGAAGTGCAATGCAAATGGTTACAAATTGAAATGCAGTTCAAACTAATTACCAGAGGCTAAGAAACTGCTTCAAATCCATTTCATTGAGCTAATTAATATCAGACTGACAGGAATCAGATTTCTTTTGACCGACCCTGCAACAAAAATCTTAACTGTGTCAGAGGAAAGGTTACCTAAAGAGCCTCTGTCCAATTAACAAGCTTCTTGTAAAACCACAGGATTTGTACAGTAATTGAAAGTGTTGGTTCATTTTCATAGGGTGCACAAACAGGGAGACAAATGCAGAAACAAACAAATTTAATTAGGTTAATTTTTGTTTTGATTTTTGTTACTGATTAAATTTGATGTTTATCTTTGAGGCTGCAGTGTGTGTTGCTGTTATGAAAATGTCTTGTTAAGACGTAATCTTGTAGAAAATCAGATAACCGCTGCGTGACTAATGAATATTTTAGATCAAATAATTGATTGTGTCAAATGATGATTTGAATACATTTTCATTTAATTGTGTGTCGTTTCTATTATGCTTTGGTACAGTTAGTAATTTTCTTCCTCTGTGTCTACTTTGTTGTCTTTTTCTATGGCAATGGGGGCCAACTGACTGGATTTTACTGCTGATTAGTAAATCATATTTTCTTCATCATGTTATATGAACGTGTGGAAAACAAAAGACTGTCTAAAATGGGATGAATACAGGGAATCATTGTATTTACACACCAAAATGGGTCCAAAATAACCTAAAGCACCAAATGTGTCAATCTGACACAAACGCACAGGGACAGACTCTTCATGGTGCATTCAGGTGCACCTCGTAAAGTCCTCCTCCCTCAAAATCTACATCAATTTGTACAACACAGTGGCTGGGCGCTCACAGGAACTTCCTGGTGCATTCAAGTACCTTGTAAATTGAGATAACAGTATTAAAATTTCATACCATGATTATAGTAACCAAAACTATCATCAGTATTACCACGGTGTTGTTAAAATATGCCAAAAATGTTCAAAAAGTACTGATGCACACAATGAAATGATTTGACCAAATTTTATATTGAAAACCTCTCAACAGCTGATACAAAACAAGCCCGTGTTGCCTGTTGTGCTGGCATTTGGCAGACTGTTGCTAACTTTGGTTGATGCTGGACAATATTTAATGTGACTTTTTCAAAGTGCTGTAGTCAAACATGGTTTTAATGATACTTAATACTAACCATCAATGATTTTATCATCATTCACTGTGAAACTAGTAATGATTTTTACTATTAACTATGAAATATTTACCCTAAAGGGCTCAAAGGTTGTTTATAATGGGCTATTTTTTTCTTAGTTTCCTTTGTTGAAATACATACTGTAGGCCTGCACCTGTCATTACTTTCTTATTTTTCACTGTACTATTTTTTAATAATTAGATGCTGAATCCACTACAATAACCCATTCATTTCTACAAATAAAGATTTTTTAAACTTCATGTATAAAAATATAAATATTCCATTCTTGTACAACAGGTCCAAGTAGCTCTGTGTTAGGCCTGGGCATCTCTGCAGCGCTACAGTCCTTCACTATAATGCTGTTTTGTCACATATTTTTCTTTTATCGAAAAATTGCAGCATCTGCAATTTGGATATTGCACTTTGTCACGTTGCTATTTTGATAATATTTTGATTAACTGTAAGACCTTAGGTCACTGCCTGTTATTTTTCAAGTTCACACATTCATATCAACCTCTGATGCTTCAGTGTCCTCTCAGAAATGTTGATAAACACATTGAGGTCTGTGCTGTCTCCCATGTCAGCTGGAGGTGTCAGAAGAGAAGCCTCCTTACCTGTCTGTCTGTGAGGTGATACCACTATTATGTCCATGAGGCCCTCCACGTTGGCCAGCACGGTTTCCTTGTTACGGCCGGTGTGTTTGTCCACCCGCTGGATGGACTTAGTCTGCCAGTCCGTCCAGTAGATCCAGCGGTCTTGCTGCGAGAGTCGGGAGAAAGGGGTTAGAGGGGAGGACACCGGCTTCAACTGGGGAAACGAGGGAGAAGAAGAGAGGAGAGGGAAAACACAGACAAGGAGCAGGGGGATGGGAGGAAGAAAGGGAAGGGAGAAAAGGAGGAAGAAAAATGAGGGTCAGAGTGAAAGGGAAGTAGAAGAAATGGTTAAGTTGAATGGGTTCAGTATGAGTTGGAGGACGGAGACACGACCAGTGAGAGTCACACGGTGAGCCGATGAGTGAAAGAGAGCAGGTGAGTGGAGGAGGCAGCCAGGAGGAAAGGTCAGCCCAGTGACTGAAAGCTGAGGGTAAGGAGGAGGGTCGAGGGGGGGGGGTACCTGTGTGAGGGCGAACGGGTGAGACACGGGGCTCACGAGGATCTGACGCAGTTTCCCGTTCAGGTCAGAACTCTCGATTCTGTCCAAGTGAGCGTCCACCCAGAAGATCCTGCAGAAAACATCACAACTTCATAAATACACTGTACATGCATTCTGTAAAAACAAGAATTTCATTTCAACAACTTTGCTTTGTTTTCATCTTTAGTGGGGTGAGGTCACATTGTTACCTGAATCTAAACTTTTGTCATTTAGCTCTACATCGTCAGACTTGGCTCAACTTTCATCAGTCTGAGCTGGATTTTTCAACCGCAAATGCCATCATGGCATATTAACACACTAACAGTTATCATGTTAACATGCTAACATGTAGCATGTTAGAACTTTAGAATACTGTGTGTGCTTTATAGAGATAGTTTGGACTATTTGAAGAGGGGGGGTCAACAGCAAAAATGTAGTTAGCCACTTAGAAAAAGGTCCACCCAGGGTGCCCTGGCAGCTCAGTTGGCAGGGTGTGTGCGCCGCATGTACTGAAGCTTAGAGCCCTCTGCAGTGGCCCTGGTTTGATTTCAACTTGGCCCTTTTCAGCGTGTTGTCCCCTCTCTCTCCTCCTTTCCTATCAGCCTTACGCTATGCTATCCAATAAAGGCACAAAAAGCCCCAAATTATTTTTAAAAAAGAAAAAAGTACACCCAAATCACTTTACCTTACTGTCAGACAGCATTTTCCATCAGGAAATGGCCATCATACAAGCCAAATACCTCTCTCTCCAAAGCAACCAGACTCCTTTAGAAAAAACACTAATTTTACATTGCAGAAACAGATATATTGTGCTGTTGGACAACTGCTGCCTCAATCAGTCAGTTTGTTTGTGTTATTGTGTTACTTTGTTGAATCTAAACCAACATTTTAAAACACCACAGTCATACAATAATACAAGCAAACTAACCGATTGAGGCACCAGTGGTCCAGCAAGAAAAATGATTGTTTTTGAGGAGGTCTGGTTGCTAAGGTGCTACAGGTGAAGAATTGCCATAATCAAAAACACCGGGCCGTCAGCCTGTGTAATTTGTAGTGAAATCCACTTGTTGAATGTTTTTTGGCACAAAAACAGAGAGATAATGTCATTTTTCCAGAACCAAATGGAGTTAAACTGTACAGCTTTTTCTATTAGACTGCTGATTCAACTGTGGTGATATGTGTTGTTGTATTGAATTGCATTATATTGTGTGTTTTGTGTATCCAGCTCTTGCACTTGTATGTTCTGGCACATTACTCTATATGCTCTTCTATAAGTGCACCCAATAATAAATGTTAACAATTTAAGCTATAAATTTTTTTTTCGACATGCAACTTTCGTCAAATACGCAATATTCTTAAATAAAATGCATTAGTCTCAGTATGTCCTGTTGTTATATATCAAGAGGCTGTTGTATAATCTTCAAGACTCTCTACTTGTCTTGCAGTTATAATTATACTTGATACTTTGATGATCTAATTTCCCCACAGCGCTCATTAGATCATAACACTTTCATAATGTCTAATCTAATTTCATTAACAAGCCTCCTGTGAGGAAGAAGGCCCTACAGATAGCTCCTTCAGCAGACACCCTTCTCTCTCTGACCTTCGTGTGTCGTAGTCTAGAGTCAGACCGTTGGGCCAGCCCAGGTCGGTGTTGATGAGAACCTTTCGGTCCGAGCCGTCCAGGTGAGATCGCTCAATCTTTGCGATGTGACCCCAGTCAGTCCAGAACAGGAACCTGCAGAGAAGAGACTGAACTGGTGAGGAAACTTTCTCTCATACAAACCAAACAACAAAAAAATATCTGCAGCCATGTGACACTTCAAAACTAAACTAACTCTTCACACCGTTCTTTCTGATAATATTCAGCTGTTTCGTTTGTTAATTTCAGACCAGTTTCAGTTTTGCTAACAGCTTGAGGCGCTCGAGGTTGAAGCCCAGTTTACTCTCCCCTCTCTCACCCTTTGCTTGGGAACACTGCGATAGCTCTGGGTTCATCCAAACTGTTGTTGACCAGGACTTTTCTGCTTGTTCCGTCCAGGCGGGCCACCTCGATGGTGTTGCGGCCGGTGTCGGTCCAGTACATGTTCCTGGCCACCCAATCTACAGCCAGCCCATCTGTGGTCTTCAGTCCCTGGCTGATCACCGTCTCCATGCCACTGCCGTCCAGGTTTGCACGCCTTCGGAACAAAGTAAAGAGTCATATAACATTACATGACACAGGGCTATATGAGAGAAATGAAATAACACTATGGAACACACTACCTATAGATATCAGAGAAGACAGCTTGTTAAATATCTTTAAAAGAAAGCTCGAACCTTCTTTTCTCTTTAGTCTTTAACTTGCTACTGTATGACTTTCCTGATACAGGCCTGGGACTCTATTTTGCATTTTGCTTCACACTTGCACTGCTGCACTTCTTTCAAAATGTTGTATTTTCCATCTTACATTATGCATTCTATGCATTTTATTTTTGTCCTTATTTTTTCTTAGTTTTGTTAGTATTATCCAGATTTTGTCAACATGAAGAGGTATTCTATGTATTTTATCATCATCTTTATCTTATTTTTACTGGTATATGTTCATTCAATGTATTTTTATGTGAAGCACTTTGTGCCCGTTTCTGCATTTCTTGTATGAAAGGTGCTATACAAATGAACTTTTATTATCATTACTAATACTCCTACTACCACTTTTTTCAGTTTAAGGATTTTTTCTGTAAGATGCATTTTAAATATTTCACTTTTTTTAAAAGAAGGACTTCCTCAAAGTAGTATTCACAAGCGTGTTTTCAATCTCATGGTCTTACTCTTATTTTTTTCTTTCTATATGAAATTCAAATCATCAAACAAACAATCATTTGGGCTGAGCAACAATAACACCAAGCCAAAATTGATCCAGAATCAGTACCTGTTTTTTATTATCTACTGTATTTTTAAAGCATCTCTAGATAACGGTTATTTTATTACTGACTTTAATTAATACAGATGATCATAAGATTATAATTAATGTAATGAAGGCTTAAACAAAAATGGCAGGAGTGAGTTTGTATGTAGACGTTTGAGTTCGCACCTGATAACATCCAGCGTGACATCAGTGTAGTAAAGTTTTCCGTCCACACTGTCGTAGTCCAGTGAGATGACGTTGTGCAGCTCGGGCACTGGTACGTGCACGTCCGTGTGGTCGTTGGTGTCCAGAGAGATTCTGCGCACACTGACGCGGTTGGAGAAGAGCAGGTACGTCTCTGGGGAGTCGTCGCATGATCTGCCATCTCCCTTGAGCAGGATGCCGGTGGGACAGGCGCAGGACGTTCCGTTGGGACGAGGCAGGCACAGGTGGGTGCAGTCCCCGTTCCTCCGGCCACACTTATTAAAACCTGGAGAGGACAGAGGCAAAAGATTGATTTAAGATTGTGTTTCAAATAAAACACGAACACAGACACCTTGTCACACAAAAATCTTTGAGTACTTCTGACAGATTTTTGTTTACACAGAAGTGGCAACATGTAATCACTTGTCAATCACTTGGTGAACCACACATAATACAATCAACATAAACAAACAAAAACAATTAAAAAAATTTATATGAAACTCCAAAATCGTGATTAAAGTTCTTTCAAATTTGTCTTGTTATGTTTCTGTCTGTGGGATAAAACAGCTCTCTTTAGTCAGGAACATTTGCTACTAGGCTTCCATCCATTTTTGTTGTTGCTCATTCAGTTGGCAGACTTAACCTTGTGCCCTTCTGACTGGATAGCAAAGAAAAAGCCACAATGTTGTACTGTCGAGTGCTCCTCCAAAAACATGAAAGGGGCCATGTGGATGAAAGACAAGGCACCTAAAGTCCATAATGCAAAATGCTTCAAATCCATTTGAATAAGTTAGAAAAAGGTGCCCTCTACTGCTAAAACCATGGCTAATGTGTTCAGTGGCTAAAGTAGCTTAATGTAAGAATACCAAATATAGAAAAAAAAAATCTAGGAGAATCACAAGAATTGCTATAGTGACGTGTATCAAAGGCCAGTGAGCAAATCAGAAGAATAACAAACAAACAAACAAAATACATTGTGTAGAACAGGCCATGAGATATTGACTCAGAGATGGAAATAAAGGAATTGAGCTGTATAAATCGATGGAAACACTTAAGGCAGCAGGGCTATTGCAATGTAATTGTACCAGTCACACAGCAGATACTTATGTGAGAGATAATTGCTGCTGAGTCCAAAAGGTAACAAAGCGCTTTGTTTCTTAGAAAATACTCCTACATTCATACAGAAGCTATTGTGTGGTCCTGATGTAATGGAGGGGAGGGGCAGAAGAAAAATAATGTAACGTGGGAATAAAAGAGCACGAACAAGAAAACATTTTCAAAAAGTGAATGGCTTAAAGAGTTTCTGCAGATTTCAATGAGTTAAATTTAAAATCAATGTCAATGCAATTTAAGGCCTATTTAGCAACGTCTGAATCAGGGAACATGGTTTGAAACAGTTCACCTGTCTTACTTGCTTTTGTAGAGCTGATGTTTAGCTATTGTGTGCAATGTCCATTTGCTGGGTAAATTCTGACCAGGCTGCACATTAGTGGTTATTGGTTCCATGTTGGTTTCGCTTTGAAGTTGTTGCAGCATGATCAATACCAATTTTGAACAAAAACACATTTTAAACCAAGACTGAAATATGCAACTTTGTTAATGTAATGTTAACTTCATATCATAAAAATCATATAAGAGAAATTTTAAAAGATTTGAAGGCTTAAAATTCAGATTATTTAAGCAATATCACACGAGAGGGAGTGCTGTGTTTGTAAATATCAAGACATAAATTCAGGATATCTCAGCGCTGCTGCTTCATGTTTAACCAGGTCTTAAAAAGTCCATTATACAACAGTTAGTTCCGACCGAGTAATTTGATTGGACAAGAGACGTTCCATGAGTGCTGATATAGAGCAACAACGCACTGGGACTGTTTACAGACAGTACTATCACTCCGCTGCGAGCGACGCAACCGGGCAGAGCGGATTTCCTCGCTCCTCGTAGCGGTAATATGCTGACAGTAGCAAACTTGTGTGGGAAATGTTTATGGTCAACTTTCAGGTAGTTGAGAAGACCGAGTTGAACACATTGTTGAGACAGTTTTATGGATCGATCCGGACGACTAATGTAACATCAGCGCACTTGTTGGTTTGC
>JAJHUR010130430.1:0-30535 GCA_027495735.1 Lutjanus campechanus | reverse complement strand
ATGTGATGATGGGTGAAGATCTTCAGTTCACAAAACAATCCTGGAGTTTCAGCAGAAAACAGGGTTGCAGCCAAATCCAGTACAATAGCAGTGAATGGCGACCACGGATAAAATGTAAAGAAAAAAAAGAACATAAAATGTCTCCATCCTGCTCGTGTGGTGTAATCCAAGTGCCCTTGAGCCACAACATTAAAATTTAACCACAAAAGATGCCATTTACACCATGTTTTTAGCTAAAATGTCACCTGTAGCCTCCCAGGTAGCATGTAAACATGGCATCGATGTATCGCGAGACTTCATATATCTCTTAATGGATGCATGTGTGAAAATAGCGCAAGATATACAAAGTCTCGCGATAGATCGACGAAGTCTCACGATACATCGACGCAATGTTTACATGCTACCTGGGAGGCTACAGTTTTTATAGTGTGCTTATGCTCTATCCTGGCTGTACTTGGCCTGTATGTTTGGTTCCTTGCAAAAATCTAAATTCATTGCAAATCTCTGTGGATACCGTCCCTGATGTGAGATGTAGATGTAGAGAGTTACCCCTAATTTACACCAGGCGCGGCTGCGCCGTGTTAAGGCTGTGCTGCAGCACTCAGGGTGATACACAGCCATTCTAGTCAATGCTTGTGTTTACACCAGATGTGCTGCTGCGCGTGTCAGAAGCGTCCCCAGAAGCGGTTCGGCGCTCCACTATGCGGAGAATACGCAGCAAGTCTATTTTTAACAGATGCCGCGACAATTAGCACACAGCAGATCGAATGGGCAGGAAGTCAAACACAGAAAAGGAAGGGAGAATCCAGTTAATTTTCAAAATAAAAGACCCCGTGCAGAGTGCAGACAGAAAAGAAACAATTTTACTATGTAGTCTGCTTATCCATGGTAGAAGCACAAAGAGCAAGGAAGGAGGACCTAATCAACAAAATCTGAGCAAGTAAACATGATCAGGTGGGCAAAACACTCCGCTGCTGAAACACTTCTGAAACGCTGCTGGTGGGAACTGCAGTCGTGCGCATTACAGAACAAAACCGCTGCGCAGCCATGATGCGGGTGTAAAGCCGGGGTTAGGCCGTGACGTTCTCCTCCCTGTATCCATTAGAAGTACAGTGTTTCTATTGTATCTCTAACAACATTATGTAATAGATCACACACTGGGGCTTCCTGTTTTGAATAGATGGTGAGTTACAGGACTTGCCTTACCTGGCTGGGAGCATCTACAACGTCTGTGTTCCACGACGTTGTATTGTGATAACTATACTAGGCCTATATAATCTGCTTGAGTTTGATAGAGACTCCCCATCCTCTGTTTGAAGATGTGCCTCTTACCGGGGTACGTTCACACACACACACACACACACCATTACATTGTGTTATGTATTGTGCTTGAGTACAGGGGCTCTCTGTCTGGTTACAGTAGTGTGGTCTCAGTTTCAGCTGAAATCTTCTCAGTCACAATGAGGGCTTTCCCCATTTACTGGCTCTCTGGTGACTTTGGTCAACAAGAGCCCTGTTCTTCTGTTGTCAACACTGGAGGGGACTAATAAAGGTGATTTAAATTGTTGGGGCCAGATGGTGTATGTAACCATTGTCCTTCAGCCAAAAACGTGAGAGTTCTTCAGTCTTTTCAGCACTCACTCCATGCGCTGAATAGTTGATGAAAAGTTATATCTGCTCCACGCCATTGCACTCAATGTATTTTAATGGTTTCACATACAGAGAAACTTTTCTCAGGGCTGTCACAAACAAGTATGACAGCATCATTCATCAGCCTAAATGGCTAGAGGAGGCCCTACTCCATACAGTACACTGATGCAAATAAAGCTGACTCCACCTTTAGTGTAAATGGATTAATTGTGTGGTGTTTGAGTGCTCATGTGGGTGTGTGGAGACTAAAGCCGTCATGCTGAAGTGACAGTGCGACATTAAGTCGTATAGTTACATACCAGTGAGATGATTTGTTTTCTTTCCACTACCTGATGTGCCAAGCCTATGTTTTTTCTGTTTATGTGTGTGTCCACACAAGTGAGTGTGTGTAAGTGTGTGTGAAGGAATGTAGTGCCTCTCCACATGACTGTGCCAGGTACAACCCATCCAGAGGTGTGGAATGCGGACTGAAGACGGAGAGAGGGAGAGATGAAACAAAACAGAAACCAAGTAGGAGACAGAGAAAGACAGACATAATTTCCTCTTAGGTAAAGACTGCAAACAATGTTTCCCTTCCCTTTTATCAAACAGAGCCCACACTTGTCTATTCTTTACAGAAGTGATCTATGTGTGTTGCAATAATGAACATATTGTGGTACAGAATTGTTTACTAAATGAGTCACGAGAAAGGAATGGTTGAGAACATTTCTCCCAGGAGTTTGGTGCATGTTACCTGCTCTCATCCTGTAGATGCGGTTGGGAGGAACAGCTAATATCTTTCTGGGAATATCTAATTTATTTTCTTTTGTTTCCTCATCATACCTTCCTTCATGATGCCTTTTGGCAACCACCAGAGAACAGGCATGAACTTGTTGCATGCAGATGTGCTTCTGTTTGTTTGGGAGGAGAGAGTGATAGCAGTGATACTAGCATAGTAACAGTCAAGAAAACAGTCATATTCTTCACTCAAAATCCAAAGTGCTCTGTGAGTTGCATTGCATTCTGGTCTATTGAAGATGCTGTCACCGGAGAATATGGCATATCTGCTTTTTCTACAATGGATGGTTGTTGAGCATTGATGCAAAAAATAGGCTGTGCTGTGCTAGAGAACTATCCCTTTAAGTTACATACGTAACATCCTAGTAACTGTTTATAAAATGAGCCCTGAACATGTTCATTTCTACACCCACAGCTGATTAGTGAAGTGGTAGAATTATTTGGAGGCCAATGTCTGAGCTCTGTGAGAGTAATTAACAAAAGCTTTGGTGATACAAACAAGATTATCCAGAGCCCCCACTGTTGTTTTATCAGTTCAGCACTAGTGGCCTTTCTCTTCAACAAAATGTAATTATTTAGCTTGGATAAACAGACTCGGTCTCCCGCCCACCCTGTCCCTCTTTTTAGTGTTAGTCAACCCTGCTCTGCCCCCAACAACGCAATCACACTCACACACATGGACACACTTCAGGTCTGTCAGTCAGTAACTAAAGCTGCTCCCACAGGGATAGACTTTGATCAATGCACACAAATAGGCTCACACAGGCACACACACACACACACACTCAAAGGTATAGAGTAACATATTCGTAGTCATGAACACCTCATCCAACAAACAAGCAAACACAGACTTGAGTCAGAGGCAGGCATAGGCAACAAATTAAACGAGCCACTGCAGTAATGCTTATAGGTAAACAAGTGAAGAGCTCTGCAGACAGACGCACCATAAGCACACAACTGGAGGTAGTGCATTAAAGATAATGATGCATAATAAATGGCAGATAACAAGATTCCTCTGTTACATAATAGATGAGTTCTATCAAATCTTGCCAAGTTGTGTGTGATTATTTGTTTCATAAGCCAACTCGTGTCTGCACAGATCTCTTTCGTGTGGTGAAATGTTTGTGACACAGTGTGGTTAAGATTTAAAGGCATTTTTATTAGAACATCCATTTTTTTTATAAAAGCTCTATAACAAACACACAGTGACACTTTAAACAACATGGTAAAATACTTCTGGCATTATCTAAAAAAAAAAAAAAAATCTATAATCATATTGCTCAGTATTACATCACAGGTACGAAAACTCTGTCATAAAAAGGAAGAAAGACAGTTATTACAATCTTTTGTTAGTAGAGGTGATGCATTCACAGATGCATGGAGAGAAAACAGGCTCTCAAGGACATTTTGCAATCAAAGGGTTTTCAGATCTGACTGTGTGCTCCCACACAACACACAGGACAGGTGTGGGCATGCAGTCGCACGCTAAGTGATCAATTTTTGGCCTTCACATTTAATGACAACAACTTCACATTTATGCTTTTTCATCTGAGTAATCTGATGAGACATAAGCCCCTCAGCCAACAGCTGGAGGATAAAACAACATTTTAACATGTGCTCTGACACTGGCAGGTATTATGATGGTATGCTGACTGAAATGCAAGACCTACGTTATCCCCAATGACCCTGAATTGTAAACCTAAATTATGAAAGATGATCCTACAGATTCTACATGATTTTTTCAGTTAAAGGACCAGTGTGTATCATTTAGTGCCATCTAGCAGTGAGCTTGCAGACTGCAAACAGATTGTCTTACTCTCCCCTTCTAAGCATGTAGGAGAATTTACAGTGGCCGTGAAAGTTGCGCAAAACATCAAAGGTCATACGTATCTAGAACCAGTGTTTGGTTTTGTCCATTAAGGTAACATAAACACAATTCTTATTTTCAGGTGATTATACACCAATGAAAACATACTTTTACTAACTAAGTCCTTTTCACTTTTCACATTTCAATGAGGGGAAGATGGCAGAAGTGAAATGGGTGCGATCATGGTGGTAGGGATAAGACGTGGTTGCTGCCTACATGAACCCACACATATTTTGCTCTGCTGCTCACCGAGCTCACTAGGCTGAACTTCTGGCTGTAAACTTGCTGTATGTTGCAGCTGATTTTGGTATTGATTTCCCACACTTGATAAGATCAATGTCTTGTCTCAAAACAACAGACAGTTATTGACCACAAATTGACCCCTCTTTCCCTCCTTGACAGTAGCCAAGCCTACCTCAAGATTACAGTCCCTCTCACTTCTAAAGCCCTGCAGGTTAAATCCAGCATTTTCTTTCCTCTTATGAATATTTCTGGATTCTCAAAAGTACTTTTGATCCTGTTTCAAAGCTTTGACCCTCATCAAAAGCATGTCTTTAATCTTTCTTCTCATTCGGAAACTTTTCAAACAGAACTATCTTTCTGTTTCCTCCCATTCATGAACAATATGCTTGTTTTTCGATGCAACAGCAGCAGTGCTCTCTTCATCTAGTCTCTCACTCAGCAGAACTGTGGACCGTAATCCAGGGGTGCCATCTGGGCATCCCTCCAGCGAGCTTCCTGGCTCGCTTCATATCAGTGTTTCTGCCTCTCTGTCTGTCCCCACCTCCTCAGTCAGAGTCGTCACCATCGTCGTCATCTGAGCTCGGGCCTTCTGACTCTGAGGAGCTCGGGTCTTTGGTGCTTGCCTCTGAGATCATGCCGTCTGAACTGTCAATCTCTATGGACGTCTCTGATAGGTACAGGTGGATGGCTCTCGATGGGTGGCTGGGACACACACATGCACAGACAGAGGGGAGACAGGAAGACATGCAGCAAGGGAAGGTAAGAGCAACATAGTACACACACACACACACACCGGGATATGCGTTCATGCATGACACATTCATGAATTATTTATGTACATGCATGTGCATAAGTCACACACAATGGGAGAGGACAAAGACGAGCAGACAACACAAACACAGCAGCGGGGACAAAGGGTTAGTATTACACAGGGTTAAATTGTCCCAAATTGAGAGCGGAAGGTTGGACACAAAATCTCTGTTTACATTTCTGATTGGGGTAAAAATGTTTCCTTCCTTCACCAAGTTTTTCAATGAAAGCTTCCGTTTGAAGTCTGAATAAATCTGATTGACCAAGATGACAGCAAAGTTGTCAACTTTTCCTTGAGAGGCTTGGCTTTAAGTCTGGTGCATACAGTGAGTTATCACAACACAGCGCCTATTACAGACAGATCTGAAAACCCCAAGAGAGAAACAAAGAAGTCCCACGTGAAAGAAGATAAGACAGCTCATTGTTCAAAACAGACAATCAGCCATCAGAGAGGCTACTAGTTGCTCAAAAGATTTGTCACTTTGTCAGTGAAATTTAAAACTGTTATTGCATTTACATGCTGGTAAAATCTTTACAAAAGTACTGTCTGTTTTCAACAAGTGCTCTACGGTTTTTGGCATTTTATAGCACCTTGATTATTTCCTCAGGAGTCTCAACATCAGGATAACAACAGCACAGAATTTCAGAAAAGTACAGCAACATAACTTCAGTAGTGAAACAAAACAGAAATGTACACCAGAATCCTCCTGTGGATTCAGCAGAACCACAGTGAAGTGGTTCAGACAGCTGATATACTGTACGAGAGGGATGTCACAATTTCAAGCCCAATTGAAAAATTATTGAAATCAAAAGCAGGATTGCCAATTCTTCTGGTATTTTTTCCCTCCACCCCCCATTCCTGCGTGTGTGGGGTGTTTCTAAACAAAAAAAAGGCTTACCAGTAACCTGTAATTCTATCCAATTCTTTGTCATAGAATTGTGACACCCCTACTGTTTTACCACTGAAATGAGGCTTGATGAAATCTTGGAGTGGGGTTACATCATGTCCCCATCATCTGGTAATTAAAACAACATTTCAACAGAAGTTGAAGGGAAACTGCTCATTCATTGTTCCTCAGTTTCTATTGTGTGTTGAAATAATCTACCAAACACGTAGTTTGTACTGCGTACTACATTGGCATGTTGGGGTATGAAATGTATTAGTAGGGAAGTAAACAGCAGGAATACACCATTGTTCTACCTCAACATTATCAAAACATTTACTCTAAACAGGAAATGTGTTTGCAAGCCCATTTAGCTGGAAATGATCAACTGATAAAACAGTTGTTTTTCCCCAGAAATGTAAGGCACGGGGTGATATTAAAGATACACAGCAGTCCGGCTTAAGTTCCATATCTACAGATTTCTACACAAAGGTACATTCTTAATTTATCTCTGCTTAATGACAGCTGCCCATCAACTGGTCCAGATTTGGGATCCAAAAACTGTGGTTCGAAGAGGAAGGTTGAAGTAAGTGTCCAGTAGGAAAAAAGCCCCAGGACCCGAGAAGAGGCGCCGCCACATGCCCCGATCCCCAGAGTTAGACGGAGAGCGAGAGAGGAAGTGTGCGATTCTTCGGTTCCTCTCTCTATCCCCCTCTTCCTCTCCCTCTGTCTCTCTCTTGGTCTTACCACGCAGTGGGGTCTTTTCTCTCTTTGCGGGGAGCCTCTTCGTTCCCTTCCAGCTGTCTCTGTCTTCTCTTCTTGCACCGCCTGCAGGACAGAATGATGATGAGGAGGAAGACCACAGCGGCGATACCGCCCCCAATGGCCAATGCCAGAAGTAGAAGCTCAGAGAAAGAGGCTGCAGGTGAGAAGGAGACAGAAATTCAGAGTGTGAGTTGTTTGATACAGCAAAAATGCTCTCACTGCTCAGATTGAGTGTGCTTTTGTTTTTCTCTCTCTCTCTCTCTTTCTCTGTCATGCTTTTTTCTTCTCTTCACAACTCTTTTGCAAACTCAGTGTAGAAAGATAGAGCTGGCAGTAGCAGTGCCACAGCACCAATGCCATACTGTCTGAGTGGTCGCCACACGCGTGCAAGCCGCAGCAGTTCAGTGAGGTAGCTATCATGCAGGCAGTGTGGAACGGGCGTGAGCTTGCCTCGCTGTAGACTCCTCTTGTTGACATGTTGTTTCATGTTTAAATATTTTTTCATATGAAATACAGGGGTAGTTCTAATTGGCTTTAATCATAAATGACTGCATGTCATTGCATAGGATGTACCTGAACCTCTTTTTGACTGCTATTCAAAGACTAATTTGCAATTACCATTAATTGTCTGGAACATTTGCATTCTTTTAGATTATACCACATCATACCAAACAACATCCATTCTAAAATTATGGGACTCGTTCAAAGTATTAGTTGCTTCATTTGAATCCAACTCAGTAGTTTCTCTAAAATTTTAATGTATTTTTCTTCTGCTGCCCTCCCTTATTTGGCTTTTCAGTGTGACATGAAATTATGTTGATGTTTTCAGAGACACAGAGAAAATACAACTTTATTCATCACATATATGAAGAAAT
Organism: Lutjanus campechanus; assembly: GCA_027495735.1. NCBI lineage: Eukaryota > Metazoa > Chordata > Actinopteri > Lutjaniformes > Lutjanidae > Lutjanus > Lutjanus campechanus. Next base: position 22,664 of record JAJHUR010130430.1, on the reverse strand, counting down.
ATTTTGTCTGAGAATTAAACTGCATACCTGTAGTAACCACACGGAGCCGAATCTCTCCAACAGCGCCGTGAACATCTGGTGGATTCTTGACCTGGCAGGTGTAAGTGCCATTGTAGGTGAACTTGACCTGTTGAATTATGATGGAGGCGTCACGGCCCATGACGTCCCCAGCCCAAGAAATGCGCTTCCTGAAAATGCCATCTACAGGAGGATATGGTCGCTGCTGGTAGTGGAAGACCTAAAAAAGGAATTTGATGAAGGGTTTTGGTTGGAGCAATAATGGGTTTGATTGGTTGGATTGTCAGAGATGGAAAGTCAAACCAAACTGAGTCTGTGGAAAGAAGCTATTTTATTTTGACAGAAAAAGAAATATAAGACATAAACCCAGACCTGCTGCTTCATTTTCACTCAGTTTTCAATATGCACACACAAACGCACACACAGACACACACAGACTGTCTTGGACACTGTAGGGAGCCTGATGACTCACCGACTCCTCTCTCAGTTGACTGAGGGGGTGGATGCTCCCTGACACAGTGAGGGAGGTTTAAGGTTTGATCTCATTTTCTCACACACATACACACTCACCGACTCCTCTCGGCCAGGTTTGAGAGGTCTGAAACTCCAGGAGATGATGACATTGTTAGGGTTGATGGGAGAGGAACTCTGGAAGGTGCACTTCAGACGAACATCCGTTCCGTTCACTGCCTCCACATCCCCAGATGTATATATACGCATCCCGCTGACCTGCAGCACGCCTGCAACATGCAAACATATGGCACAAAAGCAGAGTTTATTTATTCATAGCAGAACGCAGGGCACACAGAGCACAATCTATATATAGATTAACAGTTTGTGATATACAGAAGTACAACATATGTAGTATGAATTCACCCTCATCAGTAAATTCTTGCATAGAGAGTGCATGCAGTGCACCCAATGACCCTAGTTCTGCCTACGCAGCGCTGCTGCAGGAAAAATCACTAACACCAAGTTGTCACTATAACTGTATTAGATACATCTATTACAGTATATGCTGAAATCACTGTATCACTTGGCTGTATGTATGAGATTAGATCTGCGATTGGTGAGTGAACTCCAAAATCATACTGATCAGTAGGCCAAATCCAGTGTCAGATTCAGGCTGTCTTAGGGGCAGGGGCGAAAAAAAGAGAACGGGCACCAGCGTGCGGAAAGTTGTGATGCATTTACGGTTAAACAGTTACAATCCCTGGTTTAGACTAGTACAACAACTATATTACAACCTAGACTTTTTCCACATTTTGTCCACTGGAAGGACACCCTAGACTGCACTTTATCATGTTTTGTCCACTGGACAGCACCATGAGGGCGCTTTACCACATTCTGTCCACTAGAAGGACACCCCAGTGGGCAATATATCATGTCTTAATCTCTCATATGGGCCTCAAAGAGTGCACTTTTGCTGCATTTTTTTTTAGCAGGAGGGCACAGAGGGGGGCAATCACCCCCCTCGCCCTCCACTCTGAGTCCTCCAGTGGCCAAATCTATGGCATTTAATGAATAATAGCCACTTTAGCTACACCACTGCAGCTGAGACAGTGCTGGAGTTGACAGTCTGCTGTATATTATATGGATATGGACTATATCAATCTTTACAGTACTTGGTAGACCTATTAGATGGAAAAAGAATGAACTGGAAGAGTGGAGAGGGATATTGGCAACGATCTGGCTCTTCCACAAAATGATGGATGGAGCTCTCCAGTGTGGACTTAGTGCTGACACACACTGCACATAGACTACACACACACATACACATGCATATACTGTATGCACTGTCCCAGACATGCTTAAGCTGAGTTTCTGTCTGGCAGCCGGTCAACATCACATCAGGAACCTGCCGATCACATCCCCCTCTCCCCGAGACTGCAGTCTTGTTTATCGAGACAGATCCGACCCTATTCTAAAGTGAGTGTATGAGTGTATGAGTCTCTGTGGAAGTTTATGTGCAGGCTGTCTACTCCAAATCACCTGGTCTATTTATAGAGGTAGCTCTATATATCCTAATAATATCAGCTGCCATGTCTAGCCTTATTAAAGTCAATTCCCCCCGCACACTAGCAGAGCTAGCAATCACAGTGAGCTCAGGGTAGCCAAGACTTGTCTTAACGTCATTAGGACACTCTATCTGATTACCGTGCAGAACAAGGCATACACTTGATGAGAGCTATCAGACTATCAGAGACACTTCAATCTGACAGATGAGCTGTCTGTGGTTCCATGGATCACCTGAATGCATGTCTCATCCCAGGCCTCAGTTTTATACATGAAATAATTGGTGTTTGTTGATGCAGTCAGCTAACACCAGGATTATTCTGTTTGTCTGATGTAAAATGGATAAGATGCCCTAGGTGTTGATTCTAAAAAAAACAAAACATTGTGCAATACTACAGCAGTCTCACAGAAATCTGAAGATTTTTAAAGAATTTAAACCTTAAAAAGGTCGATTAAAGGGATAGATCTGATAATTTGAAGACGTGTCAATGAGGTACTTATCCATAGTCAGTATATTACCTGCAGTAGATGGTGGTCTGCACGACCCTAGTTTGGAGAACAATCAACAACAAAGAGTTTAGGAAGCTAAGCAATGTACTGCTGTGGATAGGGTCACCAGCCAAATGTATTTTAACCACCTAAAAAAGGCCCACCTTAAAAAATCACTTTAAAGTGTATGCTATATTTAGAATATTTTCACTGCTTTACCTTTCTATCAGACAGCCTTTCCCAATGGGAAACCACCATTATATAAGACATATATCATTTTCTCCAAAGCCACCAGACTCCCCAAAAACAGTAATTTTATCTCTCAGAACACAGGAGTTGCTGGTCTATCGTTGACTCAATCAGTTAGTTTGTTTGCATTATTGTGTGACTTTGGTGAATACGCACTAATCTCTGAAAACACCAAAGTCACACAATAACACAAACAAACCATGGATCGAGGCAGCAATCAACTAGCAACTCTCGTGTTCTGCAAATTAAAATGATTTGTTTTTGCCAAGGGAATCCGGTGGCTCTGAATTGCAAGTAAAGCAGTAGAAATATTCTAAATAAAGTGTACAAGCTAAAATATATAAAATAGAAATATAAATATAGGTGGCTAAAATATGTTTTGCTGCTGACTCTGTCCACAGCAGTACATTACTTAACTTCTGACAACGGCATCCTGGCTGCTGGGGGCGTGTTGACTGCCAGCTACTGTAGTTAATACTGACTATAGATAAGTGCCTCATACAACCCCACTTCAAAAAATCTGAACTATCCCATTAAGAGCTATTCTATGATTGAAGATGTAGACTAAGTGACCTTAGATGGGTTCGCCTTGTGCTGAATGGCAATATAAGCATCAGGCAAGGAAATAAGTAAAGTCCAGGAAGGCAAACTGAGCTACATCGTTACTCCTGCAATATAAATACGGTGGGTATTAAGACAGGAGCAAACTAGGAAAATGTCAGCAGGGGCTTGGCTCCTCGGGCAGCATGTTCTGTTCCTTATCAGACTGAGAGAGTTTCCTGTAGGCTGGGATGAGAGAGTGGGGCGACCAGACGGCCCCCGCACAGCATTAAACAGACAGGCTTCTCTCTCATCACCAGGCCCTGACAGCGCTCTAACAGCCTAATGTGTTTTAAATGAGCCCGATGAAACCTGGGAGGAGTGTGTTTGAGTGAGCAATACAGCCTGTGTACACGCTGCAAGAAATGTCCATCTTTTTGTCATATTAAAACTTGTATTTGTCTTAAATGAAAAAAAACAACAACATGGCATTGCTGTTATATTGTAGTATATGCTTGTTTGGGCAGATTTTCTGCATGAAAATAAGGCAGGCACTTCAACCTGCATTGATAAACTTCTGCTTAAGTCAAGAAAGATGTTAAAGCAAATTAGTTGGCAATGCAACAAATCTTACCCTGCTGGCAGATATTTTTGCTTGCACAGAGAAAAATAAGATGTTAACTTTTATATTATAGAGTAATGCTTTGATGGATGGACTTCAAAGAGGAACAAGCCCTCTCTGCCACCTTTCTCTCTTTTCCTCGTCTACCTGGCAGTGGAAACTCTGAAGTTAGTGGATTAAACTGCCCGTGTTTAGGATATTCATTAGGCAGATAACATCAGCACTGGCTGTATCAGAACAGCCAGTAATGACTGCCTCCTTGGCTCAACTCCAAGTGTGTGTATGTGTGTGTATGTGTGTGTGTGTGTGTGTGTGTGTGTGTGTGTGTGTGTGTGTGTGTGTCAGAACTCAGAGAGTCCAAGCCACCAGGTAAAAGTCTCATATGGAGGTTGTAGAGAAAGAGGGGGAAGGTGGGGGCCATGGGAGCATAAAGTGTTCAATTGCATGTGCCTCATCTCAAACTGAAATACATGCAGAATAGTTTAGGATGGCATCCGTCGGTCGATAGGTTCACCGTTTTATTCCAGACTGAAATATCTCAACTGTTAGATGTATTGCCACGAATCTTTGCACAGACATTCATGGTCCCTACAAGATCAAACCTATTGACTTTGGTGATCCCTCCAGACATTCTGTGTATAATAATTAAATGTCCTGACAATTGTCTGCTTTAATTTTTGAAAGGCATGACTGCTCAGCTTGCAGATGTGCTCAGCTTGTCAGTCTAGACAGTGTGTGTGCCTATCATATGTCACATGATCAAATTGACATTGGACAACATCAGTAACAAAAAAGTTATTCATTTCATTGAATAGTTTCTTATAGTTTTTATAACTTATGTAGAATAATCATTGATTGCTGACTATTTTCACTATTTTGACTTTTTGAGAGAAAATAAAGCAAAAGCACCTTTTTTAATTTAATGCGAGCTCTTCTTTGAACAACACATTGCTCTATCTATAGTCTCCCCAACTCCATGAGCCCCAGTGCAACTGCACTGCCTTCACAGTCTATTTTTACACCCTGTCATCAGATTAATATAACCAGTACTTCAGTTTATGACCAAATACCTGCAAAACTAATAACATTCCCATCAGGATGAGCAGTACTTTATGTTCAGTGTTAATCAGCAAATGCTAGCAGGCTAACACACTATGTTAACTGTTAACATGTTAAATATTATACCTGCAAAACATCCTCATGTTAACATTGTTTTTGTGAGCATGTTACCATGTGACATTAGCATTTTGCCCAAAGCACCACTGTACTGCAACCTCACAGAGCTGCTAGCAAAGCTGCAGACTCTCAGTCTGGTTTATAGATAGAGGAGAAGGGATAAATCTCTGTAATAACAGTCATTAGTCATCAAATCAGTATCCACAGTCAGACCCCTCTATTTCAGCATCCTTATTTCAGAGGAAGATTTGACGAGCAATATAGTGCAATGCCTCCTCTTCCAAATTGTGTAAAAGCTCACGCTGAAATGATTCATCATGCTTCATGTATCAGGCTAGAAAGCAGGTCCTCCAGGCCATAACACCTCATTTTCACATTTCTTCTCTTAACCAATCTATTTACAGTACATAGATTTAAATAAGCGTTGCTAATCTCCTTTCAACAACAAAAAACTAGAACGCTTTCAACTACGCCGTCCTTTGACGCAAGCTGAGCTGATTAAGAATTAAGGTTAATTAGGCCTTTTTGAAGGCAAAATGGATATTAGTAGAATGACAGAACAGTTAGGACTATGTACAGAGCCTCAATTACAGTACTAATTTGTCCCTGCGGCTAAAAGTACATGATCACTATTTAATCGGTCATTAGCAGGCACTAATTCCTGAGGAGGATGCATGCCATTACATGAGTGAGGACATTAAGAACGCAGAATTTAACTAATTTAGAGAAAGAGAGAGGGGAGATAAACAAGCAGAAATGAAAGCTTGAGCCTAAGTGACGAACAAGAGTGAAATGATTGAGTAGATGAAGGAATGGATGATGGATGGATGGAGCTAGGGGATAACACTATGATGGAAAATGTATTCTCCTACATAATTGCAGTCTGTAAGGCAGAGATAAGATAATACTGTTTGTTTGCTTGCTTGTTTGTCTGTCCATTCTTCTATTTTGGCACGTCTCTCAGTCCAGTCCAAGTCGCTCACTTGTTTATATCTGAACATCCTGTCCGGCCAATGCTGACCACACCCAGTGTCCAGAGACAGAGAGAGAGAGCTTTCATGGCTTATTAGGATGGAGTTATGTGCCCTACAGAGGAGGGCAGGGCCAGAGTGTAGAAAAATATGGGAATTCATCCTAATTATGTCTCAGATATTACAGACATTGTCTGGCATGCTTTCAGCTGTCTTGCGGAATACTTCACTGTAAAAAATCATACAGATTTTTAGTGGAATCAACTAATCTTTTCTCATTAACTTAACATCTGAGCATATGTTTTAACTGGTTATATGAACAACATCATAAGCGAGAAGACTGGCTATTTCTATACGGTTTTTCTTAATGGCTGCCACCAGATTGGATTCTCTTTTAAATCAGATGAAAAAAGCCTGCGTTTACATTTTCCCAGCCAAAAGTTACATGCTGGCCAGTTAAAAAGAATTCAGATAAATTCATTTCTGATGTTATATTTTGCAGTTATGGCAGTAGAAACACTACCACTTTTGTCCACAGGGGGCTCCAAAATCAACACAATGCCACAGTTCCTCGCAGTAGCTTTAAATTAGTTAGTTAGTTAAGTAACTAAGTATTCATTCAAGTTAATGAAACATACATTTTTTAGTATTCATTTTTAGAACATTTCGGAACATCTAGGTTCTTCTAATTTGAACTTTTTATTTCTAATGATAAGTCGAATGAATGTCCTGTACAGAGCTCAATCGACTCATCAAATTAAGTTTCTAAAGAAACATGGGTATTAGTAGATCTCCCAGCATTCATTGTTTGAGAGAACAAACTCCTGAAACTCTTCTTTTTTTATATAGTTTTAAGAAAACATATGATGAAGACTTGCTGTGTTTCACTAATACAATTCAATATACTTGTTTTCACAATAATGAAAACACTGCAAAACATGATGTAGTTTAATATTGAATTGAGTCTCTACACACATTTAAACATTTTACTGGAAGCAGTTTCACATTATCAGTACAACTCAATTCAGCACAACTGAATTTATATGACAATTATTTGACTAGAAAAGTCTGATTGATTGATTGATTGATTGAACTTATTATAATATTAATATATTCAACTTAATATTTTAAGGCAGCCCAGACACTAACTTTTTTAACTTAAAACAATTTTCACAGTGTTGCAGAACCATTTAAGACAAAGCACGGGAAGATTTAACTGCATAACTACACATTTTATTCCAAAAAATTCTATAAAATTTCTTGCAAGATTCAAGAGTCAAAGACGTTTAAATACTTCTAATCTTTTCGGTCTGTCTCTATGCTAAGGTGCTGCTAAGTCAGAACATATAAAGCATATAAAAAAACAAAATGTCAGTCTTTATTAACATTATGTCTCTACTTCATATTTCCCTTTGTTAAAGTTATTATAGTAAATGCTGTGAAAGAGACCGATTACACTCTTCACTGGTAATTAAAAAGACAAAATTAGAGTCTTTGTGTGACGTCTGTTGACACTGCCTGATTGTTTAAACTTGAAACTACTATAGTAACAATTAAAGAGTTTCTCAGATGGGATTTAATGTCAGGTCAGCCTCTTATCTAAAACAAACTCCTGGAGAAAGTGTGTGAACGTGTGTGTATTTTTGTCAGCAGAAACTCCAGATGTTTCTATGCATGAACTGATAGAGCATCAGGAAAAGCTGGAATCCATTGTTATGTGTGTGTCTATTGTGTCTACACACGCACACATATTCTGCATTCCATGTACCGGTGTTGGCATTCATCCATAATATCTTGTCAATATCTCCGTTATATCACAATAAAGTAAACTTGCTGAACCTTTAATGCACTTTATTCTGCCTGTCAACACTACCTGCTACAAACTGCACTGGTCCACTGGCCCGTCCGAAGCCAAAGAGGACAAATACTTTCATCTACTGTAAAATAATCAAACCAGGCCCACTCAAGTGTGATTAGGTTTGCTAGGCTTGGCAGTCGTCCCAAGATTGTATAAAAGCCTTCCAAAGAGGCGAAAAAATATCAAGTAGTGTTTGACCTGCCCATATAATGTTTCACTCCAAAGTCAAAGAGTGCAAGCAGGTTTAAAACTGCATAACCTCCACCATGCTTTACAGGCTCTTTACTCTCACATTGCCAGATATATTAGTCCATATCTATGCATGTGATGTGCAGAAGAAAAGGCAAGCAGAAGTAATTTCAGTTATAGAATACTAATCAGAATTGACTGTTCACTAAGCCCCACCCCCCCCTTAGATATTGTCACTACACCTCTCAAGCTTTCTGTTCTGGCACATGCTTATGCAGTTTATAATGATGGCAGATTTATCACATGAAATTTCTTTGTAATATCTGAAACAGTAGGTCTTTGTTTTCAGACAATAGCAGACCAAACCATGCTTCTTATTTCTAGTTAATGAAGGTCAATTTTGCTATAAACTATAAACTAGAAATGTCTCCGGCAAATTGTAGTTCAAAGCAAATTGTAGCTGGCTAGTTAAGTAATCTAATGTTAGCTCAAAAAGTTGGTTAAAAAATTAAAAAATGTTTCCAGCTGTCTCGTTTAAAAACAAGATTCCTCTACAAAAGTCTCAATTATGCACTTGAAGGCTGCATACATGATTATTTGCTAAAAGACTTGCGCTAACACTAACCTGCCACAGACGTGGACATGGAAATTAAGAAACGAGGGTTGCGAAATTCAAACTGCTTATTCTATAAGACAGTGCCCTCAACTGAATTCTCCAATCACACGCAGCGGTTCTACTCCAAGGTCTCTCCGAGCGTCCGAGCCCCTCAACCTCTGATATATGTTGTCCGACTTAAAAAAATCCTAAAATTGCCATACCGCTGAGCTGACCTGCCTTTTTTATCTGCACTCGTTTTGCACGTTGTTGTCTCATGTGTGACTTATCCTGTCTGTTGTCTCTAGTTTAACTCCATGCTGTTTCTCACATGTCGATGGGACAACCAAACAACACAGAATGGCTGTTTTCACATCGCTTGTAGGGATATGTGTTTATGAGCCAAGATGGGAACACACGTGGGCCTTGTCTATTAAATGATTGGCTGTTCATATGTCACTCGTAGCACACTCCATTATCAAGGCATATGACAAGCTGTCTAGTTTAGGGATACTAGTTTCGTGCTCTCACAGTGGTTGCATATAATGCAATTAGTTAAACTATCAAACATTTCATCAAACTACTACCTGCTGATACCTCATGTCTATATCCATTTTTGGCTTCTCATAGGCTCAGTTTTTCAGTTCAGTAGCTTATAAAAACTTAGTTCTGGGTTCTTTACCTTGTTGGTAGTGCATCCCACCATGCAGCAGCTTTTAGGCAGTTTTTGGATGTTTGTTTGCAAGTGAAAAATCATAAGAGGCATATAGATAAAAACCACTGTCAAAAGTACATGTGGATAAATGGCATGTGGAGAAATCTAAAGCTTGACAGGTCTGCTGTACTTGTTATTGTTGCTAAGCTTTGATTAGACAATTGTTGAAAGAGTTACTTCTCAAAGCTGCCATATTAGATTTTGTGTTTCTCATCTGGTTAAACACTGCACTTTGATAGTGTATACCACTGCCAGGGCTGAACAACAATCCTCTGATATAGAGGCTTATGTTCTGTCCCAAAAAAACAATCACTTTTTTCTTGGACCATAACCTAACTTTCCACAACACTTCATTAAAATCTCTCTCTTTTAGGATAATTAGCTAGCTAATAGACAGACAAACAAACTGAATTGTCTCGTCAGATTTAAAGATCCTACTCAGCTACTGTTACCAAGGCGGCTTTTCCAAAACCTTAACATTTTCAGGCCATTCTGGGTGTGTTTCACACTGCAGAGAGGCATGCTCACTATTGAACTTGAGTCATTACTGCTCAGCAAACATTCTCTGGTATTCTAAATATTTTCTTTGAAAATCTTAAAAACAATCTGCAGAGTGGACAAACCATGTCTTCCTTGTTGCACAATCAAAATCTCTGTCAAAGTTTTCGTGTCACCTTATACAGTAGCTTGTTGATGCAGTTGTCCATGAATATGTATATTTATTAGAACCAAGGGCAAGCAGAGGGAACACCGCTATATTTATAGCGTAAATAGTATCATAATATCCATGACCGGATGGCACATGATGATATCTGGATACCATGGGTATGCTAAACAGTTTACAATCACTGTTTAAGAGATGTTTCCTTTACAGTATACACTGCAGGCCTGGTATTTCCATTTGCTGAGAGGATGTTAAGCCTTCTTGGAGTGGAGGAACACTGCAGGAGAAATCAAGTAGCTGGCACGACTCTCTAAATCAGGAAATTGGTTTCATTACATTATTTCCTAGACGGTGTGTGTTTGTGCCTTTCCTCTCTTCATTATGCCTCAGAAACAAAGGGACCACCAGAGGAAACCTGATTCTCTGTTGCACCGGTTTTGGAGGAAACACTTAGGACGGAACTAAACACACAAAGAGCACAGTGGATTACAAAGAGCTTCTTCTCTGCTTTGTGAGAGCTTTCACAAGCCCAGGTTAGTTTTCTGCTTTTTTTTTTTTAACAAGGCCTGTCTTTCATAACTGGACTGAGCACTGGGAATAGCAGGTTCAGGTAACAGTATGTTTGCAGAAGAGGAGGACACAGAGTTGAGGGAGAGGGTAAGTGTTGAGTGGTGTAATGGGAGGGAACCCCTGAGATGGACACAACTGTATGTGTAACATAATGTGCTGCACATTTTCTTTTCACAGGTTTCCGTCCATTCCACTCATGAACATGCAGTTGTGCCAAAACAAGCAACTGTATAGCCAAAGGTATGCGTTCACATGCTTTTCTTTTTCCTTTTGTCCTGGGGTTGTTTTTATGGTTTGGGCCCTTTTGTTCCAGCTAAGGAAATATTCATGCTACAGGGTAAAATGATATTCAAACATTAGCGTGCTTGTAGCAACAGTTTGGGGGAGGGCCTTTCCTGTTGCACCATGACAATGCACGAAGCCAGGTTCATAAAGAAATTATTCCCCCAAATGGCCCTTCCTAAGTCCCACCCCTTTTGGAACATTGGTCAACTTTCCCCTTTCCTGTTTCCTGTACATGGATATGCTATGTGCTAAGCTTGTCTGTGTTAAAAACAAAAATCAGATTTTGAAGATGATTAAAAGATGTTGCTCAGAGACCTATAAAAGCCACAAATGTATGGTCACATCAGTGTAAGTTGACGTAGGTTCGGCCGTTCACTAAGCTTGCTCAACTATTATTGGAGCACAGAGCTAAGATGGGTGGTACTTAGAAGGGTCAACTGGTGTAGAAGAACTTGACTGGCCTGCACAGAGCCCTGACCTCAACCCTATTCAACCACTGACTTTAAATAAAGATGGACGATGTGTCTCCTCCTCCTCCCACTGTACAAAAATGAAGATGATTAGGGGCACTGCCATCTGGTGGCTGGTGACATCATTTGGTGTCTGCACAGTAGTGACTGCGATTAAAGCTGCATTGTCGAGGTTGCCGGCATACACCCAGCTGACTCAATCGCAAACAGAGGTCAGATGTCAATCATGACATGAAACCCTCTTTGCTTACAGTAGCATCAAATAACTAATTAAAACCAAACATCAGAAATGAGAAAAATGATTATGTGATAAAAAAAAAAAACTATTTCTAATTTTATTTGACAATTACTTTAATGTTTTAGTTTGGCGAGTGTCCCATCTGTTAAATTGGAGGGGTTTGGATCTATAGCCTATACTGTAGCCAGCCACCAGGGGGGTGAGGTATCGAGATGTTTTGGCTTCACTTTTGGGGAGCTCCCGTGTTTTCCATCTTTATATATGTCAATGCATCCAACACTTTTCGGATAAACTGGAACACCAACTACAAGCAACAACACAACATCAACCTTACCGACACTCTTCAGTGGGAGCCTCCCCAGAAGAGTGAAGGCTGTTGAAGCAGATTTATGGACGTGGTTTTGGGATGGCATGTGCAACTATCACATATAGTTGTAAAGTCTGGCCATTTAACGATTCAAGTAAATACATGCACATACCAAAGTATAAGTACTACGTCTGTTTCCCTTCTTTCAACACCATATTCACCATATTCACACTGTGGCCATTTTCCTTTGACATCACACTCAGGGTAGAAAGCTCAAACATCATACTGCTGTGTTTCAAGTTATAAGTCATATAACAGTAGGGAATTTGGCAATTCATTATCATTTCATTGCTTCTGCATTGATCGGTAACTGAAAAAGCAATTGATAGCGAAAATCCAGAGGGATATCCAGAACCATATTTCAAGCTAAAACAACATTCGATAACCTATTAGCTACTGTGAGACAACAGCTAATGTTACCGACATCATTACTGTCTAATAACTGTCTTTCAGTTGCTGATCAATCTGGAGGCAATAAATGATAATGATTTGTGAGATTCTCTTCATTTATATGACTTGTAACGGAAAACACAGCAGAATGACATTTGAGCTTCCCACTCTGAACATGAATTCAGTCAATATCTGTCATTTCATTTTTGTTTAATTTTTCACAGACTTCACACAGATCAGAATAGCAGGACTTGTTCTGTTTGACTTTCTACAGGTAGTGCTGTTTTCTTTCATCTATGGTGACTGCCATTGCTCATGCCTGTTACTCCAAATAAAGCTGAAATATAAAGTGTATCAAGACCAGAGAGATGTACCAGACACCGGGTGTTTGGAACAGTAAATCCAGAAGCCTTCATTCATTTGATTTAAGGGGAATCGCTTGTTGTTTTTAAAGAGAAAAAACAGACCTTTCTTTGCATGAAAAATGTCACAAATTGCAAGACTGTTGTTAAATTTACTTATCTTATTTTGCTTTTAACCATGTAGATGTAAGAACTGTACCAAACTTCTGAAAACCACAAATATGTGTTTGAATACACTTTAACAGTCAGTCCAAACACAGACCAAGCATCAATCTCTTTTTCTAACTCTTTCTTCCTCTCCTTCTCCCCCCTCCTGCTTCCTCCAGGCCAATTGTAATTCATCAGACGGCGGCGGCCAGAGGAAACGTGTAGTGGGTGAGTGAGGATAAGAGTTTAATCCATCAAACCTCTTCCACTCCCACCTCGCAGCTGACTCAACAACTTCTCCACGGGATTACAAACTCCTGAGGGGGGGTCCAACCCGTATGCTTCGATTCAACACACCCACAGTCTTCTGTTGAAAGGACTGTCCAACATTCAAAACACAACCTTAGTTTCACATATTTACTACGAGGCTTGACTAACCGTATGCTAAGTGTCCTGCAGTGGTATGAGTCAGAGTGAATCCAATCCCGCTGTGACTTCCACCTCTGCTCCTGAGCAGATGAATAAGTCAGCTACTGACAATTCACAGATCACAAACTGCACAGTGGAGGAGGTAAAGACCTCTGCGCTTTGCTCTCCACCCTAAAGGGGCACGCCACTAATTTTGCAAATAATGCTCAGTTTACTTGTCACACTACTCAGCCTGTTAACAGTTGTATAATATATTTGGCTCTGAAAGTTTTTTTTAAAGCTATGCAAGTTTTTAAAAGAATAAGCAACTCATTTTTCCTTGTAGCAGAGTAAATATGCAATTAAACATTACCCTAGCTCATTCTATATACTAACAGCATGTCTACTGTACACAGAAAGCATGTCAGCTGCACCATCTCCTGTGCATCTCATAGAACTGATTCATTTCTATTGTAATCAATCCAGTGGTATAGGCTATGCAAAAGGCTGCTGACTATTAACTACAATTATTGCATAAGTGAAGCCAAAATGCAGGTGACTTCTGTTGTGGATTTTATTCCAATACCCATACATCCGAAGGAAGAAGTACTCAGGAGTCCAATATGTCTTACACTGAAATTGGTTTAATAATACTTGATCAAGGAGAATGAAGGAATAACCAGTACATGGCATTGATGTTCCCTTCAATTCTGGCATTTCTGTCCTCCGGGATAGTCTTTAAGCATTCACAGATAAGGTCATGATGAACCTACGCCCAAATAAGGTTAGACCCAACACATTGAGTTAGCCTATTGGTCTGAATATGCAAACACAGGAATTATGAATACACAAGGTCTGAGACCACTGTTCAGCACCAGTGTTATCCAAAACAGATTACAGTTTACGTCTTCTCCGGTCAGAAAGACAAGACAAACACCTCTTTGACCTCAGCTACCATAGCAACACTATCAGGTTGTTCACTTGTTTATCCGAAAGGAGAAGACAGCTGCATCTACTGTCCTAGAGGAGGGACAGTAAGTCTGTTAAAGGTTAAAACAGGTATCTTAATGGTATGGCTCGAAGGCCTTAGCATAACCACTAGAGAATGGAAAATTTCTTATCAACTTCACTCAGTGCTGGAAGTTGGCACATGGCAAACAAGTATCTTAAGAACTCATGGATTTGCCAACACTTTGCGACTCACAGAGACATTATCCAGGCATAAGGTGCAATGAGAAATAGGTGTCAATTTTAAAAACTCATCAAGTGGTCATGAGACCAGGTCAGTTTCTTTGAATCAGTTTGAATCAGTTTATTAAATCCAAAAATGGGCAAAGAGGTGGAGCAACTGAGGTGGCAAAATAAAGCAGCTATCTGTGACAGTAGCCATGTGTCACTCAGAGTGGGCATTCCCTTAATTATGCATAACTTTTTGGCACTTGCGTCTTGGCCAAAAATGTGTTTCTTGTGACTTCCCAAGTTTAATTAAAGTGCAATGGTAAATAATTGGAGAACCACTTAAATTCACAGTCAGACTATAATTACAAAAATTACACACCTTCATATTATTTGCCCATGCAGCTACTGTGAAAATCCAAGTACATGTGACCTCTTTTTTGTCTGATTCATGTGAATACTGTATGCTGTACCCAGGCACGGTGCATTCTCCAGTCCCAGTTGAAAAATTGGTCTCAATTACGGTTCATGTGTACAGTTCACATCATGTGTGAGAAATACCGTCCCAAAAGTTGTGAAGATGATGATGCAAGTATACTCTAACAACATCACTGAGCAGTGGGGGCATCGAGCGAGTGGGCAGTTGTCAGAAGTTGGGATCTTGAGTGACATGACTTCAGTCATGACTCCAGACTCGAGTTGCAAATTTTAGGACTTGAGACTCGCTTGAGTAACACTGACAAAACATTCGACCTGACTTTGATTTGGTATTCCTGACTTGAGAATTGACTTAGACTTGAGACAGGCGACTTGAAATGACTTGACTTTTCACCATTTTTATTTATATTGAGATAAGTATTGACTTGTATTGACTTGGCATCCAATCAATTACCCATGATATTATTGATAAGACATAACATTAATATTAATGTAAAGGACTGGGGCTAACTGTACAGACACATTACTAGCTAACATAGCAGTATGCTCATGATTAGCTTAAATGCTTACAGGTTTAAAATAAACTTTCTATTGCCATTGCCATGCCATCTATCTGTCTATTCATCTGTCTATAACATATAGCTTACAGTTTTTGATATAGCGATATGACACAGTAGAAAGCAATCATACTTAATCTAAAAACACTCTTACAAATGTACCAGAGCTAGGCTGAACCCACACTGAAACCTGAAACACCCTCTTACATGTCAGTCACATAGGTTTCAGTGAAAATAAATGAGAGGTGGAGGGAACATTCAAGTGTACAAGTGTGACCGAGCCCTTGCGTCCTGTCCTTCACCTGCCCCACCCACTAACCCCACCCCTTCTCTCTTCAACTTACACCCATTCATTTAATTGCCGAGTACAGTGTCAGATAATTAGTGAGCAAAACCAGATAATTAGCTGCCTCTGCCACTCTTTCAATGAGGATTTTTTTAATAGTCAGTGTTTTAATAGGGATAGGGACAGTCAGACACTAAACACAGAAAAAGAGCCTGAGAAATTCTATCATCGTGTCTGTTCTGCATTCAATCACAAATATTTAACTAATGAAAACTAATGTTGAAACTCCTCCTGGCTTTCTGCACATCAGATGGCTCAGAGAGAACTGCTGATACGCTGTGAAAACAGATGATTTATTCCATATGCCGTAAACCTCGTGGAGGTGTTGCTATAGCTGGAAGATCTTATTTACCGTAACTGTAAACAGCTTTGAGAACGAGTGACCAGCCAACAGAGAATGTAAGAATGACTCCACAAATGGAAACCGCATGCTAACAAATATGTAGTACTTGCAGATTAACATTGCGCGCGTGTGTGTGTGCAGAAACACTCAAACCTCGGATGAACCTGCAAACACTTTCAATTCAGTGAGAAATGTTTTTCAAATCCCTGTTTACACTTGGAGCCGAGCACAGCCTTGTGATTTAAACATTACGCAGGGAGTGCCTCGCCTTCACACTCAAACACTTCACAGATGTGCCCTAAGCCTGCTGTGTTGGGGATTGGTGTGTTCTTGCATACGAACGCGTCATTGTCAACTCCACATGCCCCTCAGGCAATCCCATCAGCCCCACACAAAGGCCAGGCGTCCTCCTAGGTGTGTCAACACAGTACAGCGCGTCAAAAACCACAGCAATGCTTTGTTATAGTGACCTATTATTGTGGTGAGATTAGACATGCCGTGGCTGAGAGATAACTGTTATATCCCGGCAAGACGCACAAGAGGCTGCTTGTCTACTGTAAACCTGACAGAGTTAAACTGAGTCCTAAACAACTGGTGTGAGCGTCTGGCAGGCTTTGTATGTGTGTGTGCGTGTGTGTGCTAAACCTGTAAGTCAGGACAGGTTGGCACACGTCAGCGTGTGAGCATTTCAGACTTCTGGTTGAGGAAGGAGATGTTAGAGGTAGACAAAAGGAATTAAAGGGAAGTACAAAACAAAACAGTTTTAATCAACAGCAGCAGCGAAATACCCGCTAGTGTTTGGTCAAGACAGTGGTGAAATTAGAGTAATGTGGTGTAAATTGTTTAAACGAATGTAGTGTTTGTTTTCTGTGTATTTTCTTTCCTAATGAGCCGTTCACAGTGTGTGGCTGCTTTATTATTTTTGGTTTCGAAACCAAGCTGTCGAAGTCAGGAGATAATATCTTTAAATCCAAAAGTACCAAATTATCTCTCACAACACAAGTATGAGAGATTCACGTATGGAACAATCAAGAATGGGTAGATTCTGTCTATCTAACTTCAGAATTTAAGATTTTTACCAGGGAAGTCTGACTGTTCAAGGCTACTGCCTACAGTTCAAACATCATTCTTTCCTTTTAAATATTTCAGCAGCTCAAAAACAAGAGAACAACATGAGGTTGTGGAGAAGACAGACCGTCAGTACACATCACCAACTGATACTTTTTAACTGATTTACTTTTTAGAGAAGTCAGAATGTGTTTCTCTGTGGGCCAAGAGGGCAAATACCCCAGGGCCCCAAACAGCCAGAAGCCAAAGGGCTGATGTCAACTGCATGTCTATTGTTTCTGGTCATTTTAATTGTAAATTGTAAACACTACCATCTAAAGTGGGTCCTTTATCTTTTGGCCCTGTCTTGCAAATGGGTCTTGTATTGGTCTAGTTGAAAGCCCTTTATTGTTCACACTAAAAAGCTTGTGTTAAATAAAATTGCCTGGCTATGACAGACAGAAAACTTTTAGGCCCATAGTGTCATCCCGACGCAGGAGTACAGGTTGGTTTTTGGGTCTATGTGTGAATCGTCTTTTCTAATTGTTATTTTGCCCTCCATTTATATTTCACTCCATTTAGATTTAACTTTGTGTCGATGTCGGTTAAGTGGTGTGCAAAAGGAACAAGTCTGTTTTGAAAATGTAAGATATTTGCCTTGAAACATAGGGAGTAAAAGTAAAACCAAAATAATTTAAGCCTACACCCTCAACAAATAGAATAAAGTACAGTAACAAAGTATTTGCACTTCTTTTCTTACCAGCTCTGTCTTACACAAAGCATAGTTTTAAAAGGTACATTCATATTTTAATGGGACAAAAAAAAGTTCCTGTAAACTGCATAAAACATGTCACATTACATGCTATTGTTGTGACCAGATGTTCCGTTTTACTAGTGTCTCATGGAGGTGTGTCTCCACACCCATGAAACTCATGAAACAAAAGAGCTTTTCACTGATCCTGCTTTTACACCGCATCTACAGTAGCAGCCTTCACAAAAAAAGTGCAAATCTGGTAATGATCACATCTGTTCTAGAAAGCAATTCCATTCTGGTGTTGTGAAAAGCAAAAAAAACAAGAAAACACATTGCTCCCAAAAGTATCTTGACACAAATTATGATTTATAGTATTTTTATAAAAACTCCTGCCAAACACACTTTATAAAAAATACACAAAGGACTACTGCATTTATCTTTGAGAGCTATGAAAGATTTTTACCACTTCAACACTCGCTGCGATTATGTTTGAAGCAGCAGGAGGAGAGGGAGATTATTCTGTTTGGTCTTTATCATATCTCCTTAAACATGGGCTCTTTGCAGCAAGTGAACGAATGCTAACCGTCTTTGATCACAGCAATGCATGTCAAAACAGTAGCAGGCTGATGGGAAAATGTGTTAGCTGTTTTAATGTCACAGTGTATACCTGAGGGGAGGAGGGAGGGGAAAGAGAGAGGAACGAACATTAATTTTTTTTGTGCACATAATTGCAATTTTATGCCATACATGTCTCATGAAAATAAGATGGTTCTGCTGGCTTGTTTCATCGTGCCGTGACGTTTTTCGCCAACACAATAAAGCCAAAGGCAATGGAAGTGATTACAGCATAACAGACATGAGATGCTGCTGAGCTGTAATCACTTCCAACATGCTTCTCTTCATCCACATGCTGTTATTTGATTATCTGCCGCTCTATATCCACACAGTATATTTAGTCATCCTCCTGCTCTGTCTGTGTCAGCCTGTGACTGTGTTATGACTGATCTGCAGGCACATGCTCCTTGTAAACATAAGCAGCTTGCTACTATAGTGAATCCCAAGGCTGCATGGTGCTTTGGCAGTGGATGGACATGTTCAATCAATATAATCCACTTAACCAGGATGGACACAGATTAGTTCAAGGTTAAACAACCTGAATGAATTGCCACTGATACGCCAATTTGTGATATTAAAACATTCTCCATTAGCCGAGCAGTTACAGCATTTGGATAGAGTCGTAGTGTTTATTCTCATAGTTGTGTGTCTATCTAATAAGTTGTTAAGATTAGAGCTGGATGATATGGGTTATAAATAATATCTGAATATATTTAGGGCAATGGTTTTCAAACTGGGGTCTGGGGACAAACAGGGGTCCTTGATTGGCTGCAGGGGGTCTCCAGCAAAAGGAGGAATAGAATATTTTAACTTTTATCACATATTTTAGAAGTTGGAACAAGAAGGGAAAAAATGGGGCTGGCTATTTTGATTGACTGTTGTAGTTATCCTAGTTTGATCATTTGTTGACTATGAAGACTTTATTATCTTCAAACCTTAAAAGAAAAATCAATACTTAAAGGGAATTCTTTAAGACAAATCCTCTCAAATTGGAGGTCCATGGTCTAATGTGCATCTTTTGTCGGGGCCCTTGACATGAAAAAATCCCTGATTTAGGCTACAGGTATGCTACAAAATATGACATATATCTTATATGATATACACATTTTCATTAAAATAACATATGGTAAATTCTCAAAAAGTGCAAAATGTCTTATAGAATATGATGGATTGCTGTACATTAAAACCCTCAACAGTATATAAAGTAGTTAAAATTAGCACAATGTTAAACATTTTCAGCAGTAAAATTAATGCAGCTGTAATATTAATCCAACACTTTTTACTGGGCTATTATCACTATGATCACTCTACTATACTAGGTTTAGAATGCAGAACTTTTACTTGTAGTGGGAAATGGGCTTGGCAATACGGACAAAACATATTAATGTTGTGACAGTATTGTAGGAATGACTTTGGTTCACAATTCACAAAATAGGATTTTTGATAAATAACCATCTGTACTGTTGATATAATGACTAAGTGGGTTAAGGCAGATAATAGAACAGATAGAACAGCTTGGTAAGTTCAGAAAATTACATTTACTTTACTGTAATGCAGCCTTTAAAACCAGGAAACACTTATGACATATCACAATAAGACATTCAAAATCCAAGACAATATCTAGTTTCATATCTTGATATCGATATAATATCAATATATGGCCCAGCCCTAGATGTGAGCAATTATAACAGCCAGATGTAGTCTAATAGTGTTTATTTTCAGAGTTGTGTCCATCTTATAAGATGTTATGATCCAGCTGACATATCCTGGACCCTTCTGTACAGGAAGCATGTGGACTTATCTGCATCCAATGGGACACTTCAAAGCACGGATGCACATTAATAGGCAGGAAATGAGTGAGGTTGCATAAAAACAAAACACAATGCGGCCACAGATTTGATGCCGGTAAATACTGTAAAGTCATTATGTCGTCACAAGTTGGCTGTTTTATGGCTTTCACAGGAATTCTTCAGTGACCCTCCCGGTGCCACTGACTGTGCCAAGTCCTCCACTTCCCAGTGACGCACAACAGGCACTCAGACACATAGGTTAGGGTTCCCCGTGGAGCTTTCACTAATGGAAAGAGAATCACTATTTTCTCTAAATTGTCAGCAGCATCTCTAAGGGGTCATCCTGTTTTAGGTCTTACAGTAAGAGCGCTCTTGGGATGTGAAGAAAAACCGACAATGTAAACTTTTGGAAAACCCAGATGCTAAAATACACGACCAAGCAGATATATCATTTGTTTAATTGTTGAAGAATGTAGCCTATTTATATGTAAGCTATGGTGTCCCAGGATGAACATGTAGCAATCAAAACGATGTATTACTGGCTGACTTTTGAAAACATAAAAATTTTGCAGGTGCAAGATTAGGCGATTTTTTGATTAGTTGTCAACTATTAAATTAATGAGCAAAGATTCTAATCATGAATTAATCGTTTTGAGTCATTTTTCAGCTTCTCAAATGTGAATGTCTTCTGGTTTCTTTAGTTCTCCATGACAGTAAATTGAGGGTTGTGCAATATGTGTGTTTTTGTCTGTGTTGTTTGTTTGTTGTTTGTTTTGTTGTGATTTTTCACACTGTTGCTATAAAGGCAGCTATATGTGTACAGCATCTGAGTCCAGACAAATTTCCTTACAGAACAATAAAGTGTATCGTGTGGTACCATACAACTCAGATGTAAAATACATGGCCAAACTGATACAGGCAATAGTTTATACCTACTAATCATTGAGGTAATTTCATTTGTTTAATTGTTGAAAATGTAGATTGTTTATATATCGTCTGCTGCATCGTAGGGCGAACATACAATCAAAACAATATGTTGTTTGTTGACTTTAACAGAAAAATACCCTAAAAATTCAAAACATACACATGAATAAATCACACCAGACTGAGATTACCAGAACAAATAAACTATTGAACGGAACCCCACCACATTCACTCAAAGCCATCTTTTCACGCGGTTGATCCACTCACACTTAACTCGGGGGCTCACCTGAAGCTGCGAGTCCAGACAGGACGGTGAGGAAATAGAGCCCCTTTACGCACATTGGATGGACGGGAGGCTGTCCGATGGATGACCAAGAGACCGGGAGTCAGCTAACCCACTGACTGAGACTCCTCCGCCGACTCACAGGGACAGAAAACCCGGCAGACAAGTCTGTGGATCCGCTTCTTCTTTCCAGAGGGATAAACACATGAAGTTGCACGGTGCGTCCTCTCCTCCACCTTGTGTTTCCAAAGACGCGTCTCAACTCGCTGCTGCCTTCATACATTTCATTTCAGTACCCTCCCACCAGATTTTCGGGCGGAGTAACAAAGTCATCCGCTCTCCTCGCTGCCTTCTTATCTCTTCTCCACCATGTTAAACCTACATTCTTACCAGTCACCCAACCTGTTCTGCTGCTGCGTAAAACACATATGTGGTGCCATACCACAGCTGTTGCGCAAACACATGTACAGGACGTTTCATCGGTATCGTGTTGACAGCAGCATGAATAATCTAATTATGATGTTATATGAGTTGATGTATGATGAAACAACAGCATGGCAAATATAGCCACGCTGTGCGCTGTGACATGGTAAGTTTGACAATTAGGGCACTTAATGACGCTTTATCATGTAAAATATTATGTCCTTATATTGTAGGCTATAACAGTGGTTTTCAAACTAGGATCCAGGGACCAACAAGGGTCCTTGAGTGGGTTGAAGGTGGTCCCCGTGTCATGGTTGTGTTTTTGTTGGTCATTTCCTGTTTTATTTTGAAGTATTGGTTTTCCCGTGTGTGTCTTTGTTGTTTTACTTCCTGTCTTTGTCCTTTTCCCGCCCTTGGTTGATTACTCATTTGTTTCACCTGTTGTTGTCCACCCACCTGAGTTTGATTACCTCCCTGTGTATTTAGTCCCTGTTAGTCTCTCTGTCTTTGTTGGTTCGTCATGTTGAGTTGGTATATTGTTCCCCGTGTCTTCCCTGCGTGTTCTCCAGTGCTTTTTGGTTTTCTCCCTTTTTGGATTTGTTTGTGTTCTTCAGTGTTTGCTTGGATTT